>JAWPHD010012922.1:0-72267 GCA_037043455.1 Cyrtodaria siliqua
TGCCTGCTACTGTAGAGACTTAATAAAGGGCAATGTATCACTGCCTGCTACTGTAGAGACTTCGTAAAGGGCAATGTATCACTGCCTGCTACTGTAGAGACTTCATAAAGGGCAATGTATCACTGCCTGCTACTGTAGTGACTTCTTAAAGGGCAATGTATCACTGCCTGCTACTGTAGAGACTTCTTAAAGGGCAATGTATCACTGCCTGCTACTGTAGTGACTTCATAAAGGGCAATGTATCACTGCCTGCTACTGTAGTGACTTCATAAAGGGCAATGTATCCCTGCCTGCTAATGTAGAGACTTCATAAAGGGCAATGTATCACTGCCTGCTACCGTAGAGACTTCATAAAGGGCAATGTATCACTGCCTGCTACCGTAGAGACTTCATAAAGGGCAATGTATCACTGCCTGCTACCGTAGTGACTTCATAAAGGGCAATGTATCACTGCCTGCTACTGTAGAGACTTTATAAAGGGCAATGTATCACTGCCTTCTACTGCAGAGACTTCATAAAGGGCAATGTATCACTACCTGCTATTGTAGAGACTTCATAAAGGGCAATGTATCACTACCTGCTACTGTAGAGACTTCATAAAGGGCAATGTATCACTGCCTGCTGCTGTAGAGACTTCATAAAGGGCAATGTATCACTGCCTGCTACTGTAGTGACTTCATAAAGGGCAATGTATCACTGCCTGCTACTGTAGAGACTTCATAAAGGGCAATGTATCACTGCCTGCTACTGTAGAGACTTCATAAAGGGCAATGTATCACTGCCTGCTACTGTAGTGACTTCATAAAGGGCAATGTATTACTGCCTGCTACTGTAGTGACTTCATAAAGGGCAATGTATCACTGCCTGCTACTGTAGTGACTTCATAAAGGGCAATGTATCACTACCTGCTACTGTAGAGACTTCATAAAGGGCAATGTATCACTGCCTGCTACTGTAGTGACTTCATAAAGGGCAATGTAGAAGTACCTTTACTCGGTTCCAACCTTGGCGCTGCCTGCTGCTCTGTGGTGTCAGCAATTTGACACAAGTCTGTTCCTCCTTCGCTTAATCGGAAAAAATCAGGAGGTGCCGAGGCGGTCATGCGTCCATTCCGAGACAATTTGTTAACACAGTCTTCTGTGTCTTCAAATTCCGCCTTGACGATAGCCAGCCAATTTTCCAGTAACTTCCACAAAAGTTCTAGGGGCTGTAAACCAATATGTTTTTTTAAAAAATATATATATTCTTTTAATAAAGTTTATGTATTTGTATTGTATGCATATTAAAAGGTATTTTTAGACTGTTTGCATTTTTATGCATGTTAAGTTCCTTGTTGAGGAACATCTATATCCCTATTCATTAAATGAGCTCTGAAACAAAAATCTGAAACAAGAATCCTTGAAAGAAGAAGCATTATACAAACAATTTTGATGAAAGTTTGTTTGAATTTGACTGAATGTTGTTTTATGTCATTTTAAGCGCACGTTAAGCCATTTATGACTGTCAATTATTTTGTGGTAGAGGCAGAACACGGCATTTTTCATGGGTAGAACCCATACAGTATACCTCCCGCCATCCATAAGAAGCGACACTTTCTCACTTGACAAGTCGAGCTCCCCGTGGGATTCAAACCAGCATCGGTGAGGCGTGAGGAAGTTTTGATGAAAGTTCTTTCATAGTAAAGTTAATGCCTTTATTTCCAGAGGTATACCTGATAGTAAAGTTAATGCCTTTATTTCCAGAGGTATACCTGATAGTAAAGTTAATGCCTTTATTTCCAGAGGTATACCTGGAATATTTGAGCAACTCTGGCTGATTCCGTAGACTGTCTCCCAATCACGGGTACTGTGGTGAACAGCTTGGTGAGGATCTTGATACACTTCAGTAGATTGGATACCTGGCTCTCAACATCACTTGACATACTGAAATACAAGCAATGTCAACTGAATACAATAACTTGTCCAAACTACCCTAAAAACAGCATACAGTAACTTGCCCAAACTGCTCCAAAAATAGCATACAGTAACTTGCCCAAACTGCGCTAAAAATAACACATAATAACTTGCAATATCTGCTCCAAATGGCAGATAGAAACTTGCCCAAACTGCTTCAAATATAGTATCCAGTAACTTCCGTACCAAAACAGCATACAGTAGCTTCACAAACTGCTCCAACAATAGTGTATAGTAACTTGCCCAAGCTGATCTAAAAATAGCACCATTAACTTTAAAAATAGAATACAGTAACTTGCCCAAACCGCTGCAAAATAGCTCTTAAACTAGCAAAGTAACAAACTGTAACTTCCCCAAACTGCTCTAAAAATACAATACAGTAACTTGCCTAAATTGCTCCAAAATAGATTACAACTACTCAAACTTCTCATAAACTAGCAAACTATAAATTGCCCAGACTGCTCTAAAACAAGCATATACTAAATTTCCCAAACTCACTCAGTAACTTTACCCAACAATAGCATACAGTCAATAGTCCAAACAGCTCAAAAAAGAACATAACATAGAGCAACTTGCTAAACTGCTCCAAAAATAGCACACAATAACTTATTGACTGTTCCTAAAATAGCATACAGTCCCTTCCCCAACAACAGCATAGTCACATCTCCAACAACAGCATAGTCACATCTCCAACAACAGCATAGTCCCTTCCCCAACAACAGCATAGTCACATCTCCAACAACAGAGAAGAGATACTTGACCAAACAGTCAGGTTGCTGTATGACCTACCGGAGTAGGCGGAGTCCTATATTGAATCTGAGTAGACTGTCCTATACTGGACCTACCCGAGTAGACGGTGTCCTATATTGGACCTATCTGAGTAAATGTGTCCTATACTGGACCTACCTTAGTAGACTGTGTCCTATATTGGACCTACCTGAGTAGACTGTCCTATACTGGACCTACCTGAGTAGGCTGTGTCCTATACTGGACCTACCTGAGTAGACGGTGTCCTATATTGGACCTACCTGAGTAGACGGTGTCCTATATTGGATGCTTCCTGAGCTAATGCTGTCAATATCTTTACTGACATACCCGGACCGTTCTGATGACACAGAAAGGACAGAACCTTCATTAACTGAAACAAGAAAATTTGATTGTTAGTATGGTGTTTTACGTCATTTTCAACACATGCAAGTTTATATATGACGGTAGATTTTTTTATGTCGAGGCAGACCACCCACTTTTCCTGGGAAGTATTAGTACTGTACACCTCCCATCATCCGTAAGAATCAACACTTCCTCACTTACAGCAGAAGAAACAAGAAAGAGATCAATCACAGGTCAACATAAAATCTGTAAATTTAAATGTTTCACCTCAACAAGAGGTCAATGACCTTGACGCTCTACTGATAGGTTTTGATAGCTAGATCAGCATTTCTGTGAAGTTTTATGAAAATCTGTCATGTAGTTTCAGAGTAGTCGTTACAGATCAGACTACACCAATAACCAACCAATCAGCGGGCAGGGAAAAAGTTCCAGGGTAAATTCGGAGCTATTACACAGAATCTCTTAATTTTGATTGGTTGACGGTAATCAAACCAAAAATTCTTGCTAAAAAATTAAATTCAACTTTTGAAGAGTACTTATAAAGGTTAAATCATACATTTGTGCAATGTATTCATAATGTGTTGCATCATCAAATAAAGAAGTATATTTTACATTTTCCTCATGTTTCTACATGCAAGTAGGTCAGCACCATCCGACCCAAACAGCTTTTTCAAAACATACTCAATGTATGGCTTCTGTATGTTTTTTTGATAAAACTAAGATAGGTCTTTCAAAACAAGTAATAAAAAATATAGCTTCCTATATTAGGAAACTCAGTACAGAGCTTAGAGCTATAAGGTAGGCCTTGGTCTGGTATGACCTAAATGTAAACAAAGATGGCCGCTAGCAACCATGTTTAATGTCGAATCAAAATAATTTTTAACAAGAACCAACATAATGTCATGCTGATCATTTAAAAAAAAGTCCCATATCAATATCACTTATAGTTTTCAAGAAGTAGTCACTACAAATTTGTTTTTAAAAATCTATTTTTAGCCATGGTGGCCATCTTGAATTTCTGGCCGACCTGAAATTTTACAAGAGCAACAGTTAAGTTTCACGAAAATCCTTCAAGTAGTTTCAGAGGAGTAGTCGCTATAGGTTTTACTATATAACTCTATGTAAACAAAGATGGCCACTGGCAGCCATGTTTAATGACGAATCAAAATGATTTTCGATATTATGTCAATTTTTTTTTTAAAAAACGATTTTTAGCGGTGGCGGCCATCTTAAAATTTCGGCCAGCCTGAAATTTTGCTAGGATCAACTAGACATCAAGAGCAACATTCCTGTGAAGCTTCATGACAATCTGTCAAGTAGTTTCAGAGGAGTAGTTGTTAGAAGTTTTTACTATATAACTCTATGTAAACAAAGATGGCTGCTGACAGCCAAGTTTAATGTCGAAACAAAATGATTTTTAACAAGGACCAACATCAAGTCATGCTGATCATTTTAGAGGAAGTCCCATATCAATATCACTTATAGTTTTCAAGAAGTTGTCGCTACTAACTTGTTTTTTAAAAATCTATTTTTAGCTGTAGTTTCGGCCGACCTTAAAATTTTGCTAGGATCAACTAGATATCAAGAGCAACATTCCTGTGAAATGACATGAAAATCTGTCGAGTAATATCAGAGGAGAAGTCACTACACGCTTTACTCTATGTAAACAAAGATGTCCCCTGGCAGCCATGTTTAACGTTGAATCAATGACCAACTTGATGTCATGCTGATCATTTTAGAAAAAGTCCCATATCAATATCACTTACAGTTTTTAAGGAAGTAGTCAATACAATTTTTTTTAAATCTATTTTTAGAAAAACTAGATGCACTTTCAATAAACCTAATGACATTACATACAAAACACCTTAATTTTAGATGCATTACTTGCAACAAGACTGTCATTTTCCAATTGATTGACCGGTTAGATGTTTTTTGACATATACGTTACTACTGTATATACAATTTTTGTGAGTGGGTGTCATCGGAGATAATATTTAACTCGATGTGTTCATTTGTATGACCAATATCTCTAGATACCAGTAAATAAAGTAATCATTCCTATTTATCTAAGTCCCTATTAACATAACAGTTTAAGTTTGTAGAACAGATACGTGAAACAACATATATACGTTACCAGATTTAATTCAAAGCTAACTGACCTTGCATTTTAACTTGTCCGGACGTCACAAACTAAATGACATATGACGAAATATGATTTTCATATACTTGACGATTTTTAATGTTTGTTAATATTCATTTGAAAAGTTGGTAACGTATCTGGTTGAACTGGTAACGTATCTGTTTAAATGTAAACATGAATATGAAGATTCAGCAAAAGTAGTGGATGAGTTGAATGCAAAGGTGGTACCCCGTACCATGAACATACATGCTGTGTGTTGTGAGGTCAAAGGAAAACTTCCTGTAAGAGACACTTCATGTTACTGCAACAACTGCTTGATTGGCATATGTGATATGTATCGTGAACATGTGGATACTGTAAGCTGTCAGGCAGCGAGTAATGCAAGCTGTCAGCCCGCAAGTAATGTAAGCTGTCAGCCAGTGAGTAATGTAAGCTGTCAGCAAGCGAGTAATGCAAGCTGTCAGCCAGCAAGTAATGTAAGCTATCAGCCAGTGAGTAATGTAAGCTGTCAGCCAGCGAGTAATGTAAGCTGTCAGCAAGCGAGTAATGTAAGCTGTCAGCAAGCAAGTAATGTAAGCTCTCAGCCAGCAAGTAATGTAAGCTGTCAGCCAGCAAGTAATGTAAGCTGTCAGCAAGTGAGTAATATAAGCTGTCAGCAAGCGAGTAATGTAAGTTGTCAGTCAGCGAGTAATGTAAGCTGTCAGCAAGCGAGTAATGTAAGCTGTCAGCCAGCGAGTAATGTAAGCTGTCAGCAAGCAAGTAATGTGCAAGCTGTCAGCAACCGAGTAATGTAAGCTGTCAGCCAGCGAGTAATGTAAGCTGTCAGCAAGCGAGTAATGTGCAAGCTGTCAGCCGGTGAATAATGTAAGCTGTCAGCCAGTGAGTAATGTAAGCTGTCAGCAAGCGAGTAATGTAAGCTGTCAGCAAGCGAGCACAACTGCTTAACATCAACGCATATATTGCTGCCATTTACGACCGTCGGTGGTACATAGACAAAATATTAGAATTAGATGAAGACGACAGTGCAGTTCTTGGAAAGAATTAAAGCGAGGCGGAATTGATTTAAGTTGGCCATCAAAAGAAGATATCATATGGGTTAATTTTGGTGATCTCATTGCAGTAATCGGAGAACCATTAGATATCGATAGATCCTGTAGATTCTTTAGCATTGCAGATGACTGCTTGCAATTCATTACAAACGTGTGTGATAGTAACTAGTGGGACAGATACGTTACGCATTATTAGAGATTCTGAAGTGTTTCCTTGTGGTTTGATTTGTTTCGAGTTAAATTCTAAGTATACTTAGTGTGAAACTTGATATGAAAACATGTTTTACTGAATTATTTGTTATAACAGTTGTTTTTTTAAAATATAAAACAACTTTTGTTTCATATAAAACAACAGATACCAATTTAACTCACATCAGTTGTGCGAAAATACTGCTGAACAAAACATATACTGCAGTGAATTGTTTTCTTGCAATGAATGACCATTATAATCTCTTTTTTTAATCTAAACCACAGAATCTGATAATGTAGTTAACAATTTAAAAAAAAAGTCAAACAGTAACAAATGTTTAGCTATATTATTGCTTGACAGTTGCTTACATTACACTTTAACAAGTAAGATTAAACAAAATACATACAATTATATATCCAAGGCAAGTTTACAATTATCAGTTATACATGTTTCCATAATCAAATACAGTATCTCTCATATAAACTTTATTTACTCTGCATCATTCACACATTTTATAAAATAAATAAAAATGTAACATAACTGTTTATTTGAAAGTAAGGGTATCGTATTTCAAGTTGAAAAAAAGTGAAAAACGTTGCCTGGATAGTGCAAAAGCTTTAAACGTACATTCGACACAGGATGATATCTTAAAAATAATAAAATGTTGTGCCCTAAGTCAGAATCATATCTTTTCATTTTCTTGTCTCTTGTGTGTGCTCTTTTAATGAGAATGAACGTATAGTAAGACTATCCTGAAGGCATTAATTAAGACTATGTATATCACGTTAGTGAACATACTTGTTACCTACGATAGCCTCCTTGGTACTGCTATACCCTGACTATGACAATCAGGTTAGTGAATAGACTGGTTACCTACCATAGCCTCCTTGATACTGCTATCCCTGACTTTGTAAATCAGGTTAGTGAATAGACTGGTTACCTACCATAGCCTCCTTGATACTGCTATCCCTGACTATGTCAATCAGGTTAGTGAACAGACTGGTTACCTACCATAGCCTTATCCCTGACTATGTCAATCAGGTTTGTGAACAGACTGGTACCTACCATGGCCTCCTTGGTACTGCTATCCCTGACTTTGTCAATCAGGTTAGTGAATAGACTGGTTACTTACCATAGCTTCCTTGATGCTGCTATTCCTGACTATGTCAATAAGGTTTGTGAGGTTTGTGAACAGACTGGTTACCTACCATAGCCTCCTTGATACTGCTATCCCTGACTATGTCAATCAGGTTAGTGAACAGACTGGTTACCTACAATAGCCTCATTGATGCTGCTATCCCTGAATGTGTCAATCAGGTTAGTGAACAGACTGGTTACCTACCATAGCCTCATTGATGCTGCTATCCCTGACTATGTCAAATAGGTTAGTGAATAGACTGGTTACCTACCATAGCCTCATTGATGCTGCTATCCCTGACTATGTCAATCAGGTTAGTGAACAGACTGGTTATTTACCATAGCCTCCTTGATACTGCTATCCCTGACTATGTCAATCAGGTTAGTGAATAGACTGGTTACCTACCATACCCTCATTGATGCTGCTATCCCTGACTATGTCAATCAGGTTAGTGAACAGATTGGTTACTTACCATACCCTCCTTGATACTGCTATCTCTGACTATGTCAATAAGGTTTGTGAACAGACTGGTTACCTACCATAGCCTCCTTGATGCTGCTATTCCTGACTATGTCAATAAGTTTGTGAGGTTTGTGAACAGACTGGTTACCTACCATAGCCTCATTGATGCTGCTATCCCTGACTATGTCAATCAGGTTAGTGAATAGACTGTTTACCTACCATAGCCTCCTTGGTACCGCTATCCCTGACTATGTCAATCAGGTTTGTGAACGGACTGGTTACCTACCATAGCCTCCTTGGTACTGCTATCCCTGACTATGTCAATCAGGTTTGTGAACAGACTGGTTACCTACCATAGCCTCCTTGATGCTGCTATTCCTGACTATGTCAATAAGGTTTGTGAACAGACTGGTTACCTACCATAGCCTCATTGATGCTGCTATCCCTGACTATGTCAATTAGGTTAGTGAATAGACTGGTTACCTACCATAGCCTCCTTGGTACTGCTATCCCTGACTATGCCAATCAGGTTAGTGAATACACTAGACCGGTTACCTACCATAGCCTCCTTGATACTGCTATCCCTGACTATGTCAATCAGGTTAGTGAATACACTAGACCGGTTACCTACCATAGCCTCCTTGATGCTGCTATTCCTGACTATGTCAATCAGGTTAGTGAACAGACTGGTTACCTACCATAGCCTCCTTAATGCTGCTATTCCTGACTATGTCAATAAGGTTAGGGAACAGACTGGGCCAGTGCTTTAAGAGAACGTCACAGGTTTCACTGTATCCTCCCTGTAATGGCAGACACATGGTTTGATGGGTGTAATAATTTGTCGAAAGTATGAAATCAATATCTTCATTCAATACCAGTATTGTTTAAACAATAAACTTATGCTCACTACAAAATACTAGCACTGCTGAAAAGTAAAATCTCGGACATCAATTAAACAATGAGCAAAGTTGATACATGTATTAATTACGGAGTTACTGCTCTTGACTGATAACATTTTTAAAATTCTAATATTAGTTTTTCAGTCTTGTATGTATATTGTTAATTTTAATAATAAATTAGCTTTGATATAATCAGATAGATTACGATATAAAAAAGAAGACAATATGGAGAAACAATCTATTATGAAAGACAACATAAAAGTCCATACTGTTGCCAAAAATCCGACAGACTGATCTGTCACAAATAAAACTCCAGTGAATAACTCTATGAAACACATCCACATGCAAACAAATACATAACGATCTGCAGAAAAGCAAATATATTCAAAGAAATAAAGATAAAAGCCAAAACAAAATGCAAGACGTCTTTGTTGTCAAAATCAGTTACCACACAAATAGTACATTCTACTGAGAGTTTATTTAATGGTTCGGTTCAATAGGAACTCTTTCAGGACATGGTAGGGGTGTTGTGTTTTCACGAGTAAGCTGATAATACAAAGCATGCCTCCGATCATGTGGAAGAAACCCACCAGTTAAATAATAAATTTCTTACATTTTATTATGTATATTTTGAATCCATTTCAGTAATTCTATAATTGTTAGTTGTTGTTTTTTCAACCGATATTTAAACATTACATTAACAAATACGTGACCTTATGAATTGTCTTTCTACATAGAAGCCTAGAAATGTTAAAAATAACAATATATTTCAACTGTTATATTCAAGAATCGACCAACTTTCTGAAAACTGAATAAAATATTAGAAAGTATTAATATACAGTGATAGGTGTTACTCATTATAAACTTAGTATCTGAAAGGAGGCAGCAACCAAAATCAACATTTACTAACTTACAGTCCAGACCTAGATAACAATTTGTTCCAAGTCAGTTTTTAAGAAAGAAAAGTTTAAGTAATATTACTGCATACACAATTCCTTCACCATGCATGCCAGGACATTTAAGATAAAATTACATATAAGAAAATCTTGTTAAGCCATGTTTAAACAAGCACGAGCTCTGAAAAAATATGTTTTTAAAATTACCGTTAAAATTCCACCAAATCTCTTCCCACCCCCACCCCCTCCTACCCCCATACAATATAATAAGTTCTAAAGCATTGCTGTTATTGTTTATGAACTTATGCATGTGCAAAACATTAATATGAATTAGTGAAACTTGGTCTGATGTTTATTGTTGGAATTTTTGCCTAATTACATTTGTATACATGCGGGTTTTACCTCTACTGAAAGCTCCAAAGGGGTTTTGGGTTGCATGCTATCCCTGACCCTGTGGGACGTTACCTCTACAGATAGCTCCAGGCCAGACTTCTGGTTGGGATTCAGTGTGAGAGTTGCACCTCGTGATAACAGGTACTGGGCCGAGTCATGTTGACCATGGCTGCAAATAGTCAAATGTAATCACTCAAATTGCCTGCAGTTAATCACTCTCGAGACTTCTTTAACTCAATCATCTAATGGTTCACTTAAGGTTTGCCAACACTACTAAAATCTCGTTTTGATTTTGATCAATAGCATGGGCACTGATGCAGTCTCTACAATATATCCGTCTGGCTAAGAATAATAAATAGATTAAATAAGTCTCGCAAAAATACACGGCATTAAAACATATTGACCTTGAAGCTCTACAGATTGATTTTGATTTCAGGAAGTAGTCGCTACAGAGTTGTTTTTTGAAAATCTATTTCTAACCGTGGCGGCCATCTTGAATTTCCGGCCGACCTGAAATTTTGCTAGGATCAATTAGACATTAAGAGCAACATTCCTGTGAAGTTTCATGAAATCCGTCAAGTAGTTTCAGAAGAGTAGTCGCTACAAGTTTTCATTATATAACTCTAAGTAAACAAAGATGGCCGCTGGCAGCCATGTTTAACGTCAAATCAAAAATATTTTCGACAAGGACCAACATCATGTCATACTGATCATTTTAGAAAAAGTCCCATATCAATATCTCTTATTGTTTTGGAGAAGTAGTCGCTACAAACTTATTTATTTTAAATCTATTTTTAGCTGTGGCGGCCATCTTGAATTTCCGGCCGACCTGAAATTTTTCTAGGATCAACTAGACATCAAGAGCAACATTCCTGTGAAGTTTCATGAACATCCGTCAAGTAGTTTCAGAGGAGTAGTCGCTACAAGTTTTTACTATATAACTCTATGTAACCAAAGATGGCAACTGGCAGCCATGTTTAACGTCGAATCAAAATAATTTTCCACAAGGATCAACATCATGTCATGCTGATCATTTTAGAAAAAGTCCCATATCAATATCACTTATAGTTTTCAAGAAGTAGTCGCTACAAACTTATTTTTTAAAAATCTATTTTTAGCTGTGACGGCCATCTTGAATTTCCGGCTGACCTGAAATTTTTCTAGGATCAATAAGACATCAAGAGCAACATTCCTGTAAAGTTTCATGACAATCCGCCAACTAGTTTCAGAGAAGTAGTCGCTACAAGTTTTTACTATATAACTCTATGTAAACAAAGATGGCCGCTGGCAGCCATGTTTAACGTTGAATCAAAACGATTTTTGACAAAGATCAACATCATGTCATGCTGATGATTTTAGAAAAAGTCCCATATCAATATCACTTATAGTTTTCAAGAAGTAGTCGCTACAAACTTGTATTTTAAAACTCTATTTTTAGCTTTGGCGGCCATCTTGGATTTCACATCAACATGAATTTTTGCTAGGATCAACTAGACTTTATGGGCAACATTTCTGTAAAGTTTCATGAATATCCATCCAGTAGTTTCAGAGGAGTTGTCTCTACAAATAAAAGTTTACGGACAGACGGACAGACGGACGGACGGACGACGGACGCCGAACCACGGCATAAGCTCTGCTGATCTCTGATCAGTCGAGCTAAAAAGAAGAACATTAATATTTATTTGAATAAAATGTTCTACTAGTAATACATTCAAGTTTATAATTATTATAGTTTACCTGCACGCAAAATGTAGTGGTGTCCAGCCATAGTTGTTGGGCCTGTTTATGTCAGCGCCATGATCCAGCAGACACTGGGCCGTCTGCAGAAAATATTACATTCAACTTATACACAGCGATAGTAAAATATGACATCATTCTTGTTTCTGAAAATGGACGCTTCTGAAAAGCGGCTTTCTTAAACTGTTCTAGAGTACACAGGCTTTAGACTTCTGTATATCAACAAAGAATCTGGGCTATTTATTACCCTTCCTTCGCCAGTCGCCATAGGCTAAACAAACTTTAAAATTCCCAAATGTTTGTCAAGTGGTTTAGCCAATTTGGCTAAAGTCAATCTGGCCCCTAGGCATTGGCGAAGTAGTGAAAAAAAACAAATAGTTGAGTAGATCCCGGTTTAACCATAAGAACTGCTACAATTTTAATTTTGTATGGTGTTTTACGTCATTTTCAACACATGTAAGATTATATATGACGGTTGATTTTTTGTGGTGGAAGCAGACCACCCACATTTCCTGGGTAGAACCAGTACTGTACACCTCATGCCATCCGTAAGAACCGACACTTCCTCACTTACAAGTCGAGCTCCCAGTGGGATTCGAACCCGCAGCGGCGAAGGTTTAAAACGCAATGTCGTTAACCATTCGGCCATACTATAAATTCTTAGAACTGCTATGAAATGCATGGTACCACATGCCAATCTAGACTGTGTTACAAGTTTTGCACTTCGATAGAACCTAGTTTTTATGAAAAAATATAAATGTTGCTAAAGTGTCTAAAATATTCTAAGCAAATTTTTCTCAACAAAAATCCATTGGGCTAAAGAAAATATAGGTGGTTTAACCATTTTCAGTCCAATAAACAGCCCAGATAGTACCTCTAAAGTCTCAAAATTCCCATCAAATAAGAGTTTTTTACAAACTACTGCCCAGATGACAAAATCAAGCAACTCAACGTTACTACAAACGTCCACAAGATTTCTACTGATTCTAAACTCATAACAAGATTTTCAATTCAAAAGAAAAATTCTCAACACAAAACATCAATAAATGGAAGCCTTCGTAAGTGAGGAAGTGTCGATTCTTAAGGATGGCGGGAGGTGTACAGTACTGGTTCTACCCAGGAAACGTGGGTGGTCTGCCTCCACCACAAAAAATCGACGGTCATATATAACCTTGCATGTGTTGAAAATAACGTAAAACACCATACAAACAAACAAACAAATCATTACTTATTCAAGGTTTTCACAAAGATCGTCTGCCAAGTTGTTTCCAATATTCCTGGTCATAAATCACGAACACAAGATCTTATCTACCAGAGATTTTTTCTTGCTTCCCATATAAGATTACATTTAGGCCAGCCTTAAAAAAATATTTGATAGATGTTTCCATACACAGAATTTCATAAATGGGCAGGTAGTTTTTTTTTCCAATGACAGAAAACACCTTAAGAAATTAAAATACTGAAGATAGCAACAACAAAAATAATGTTAAAGAGTTGCTATAAAACCTTTTGGGTAGGGCCCTTTTTATGGGTATGTAGGGAAACAGTAAACCAACAATTTGTTATGTTCGGCCTTTAATACATAAATGCTGGCGATCTTGTATGTGTAAAGGCAGATATAGGTCACGGCGCATCAATAATGATGCTGAAAATGTCAACAGTTGCATAGAGTCATGTGTAAATAAACATACAAAATGTTAATTGTTGGCAACATCAATGCATAAAATATACGAGAAAAAGAATGAATCATCTGCATCCGGTTCAGATATGGAAATTCCAACCCTAGCTATAACTGCAGAGTCTCTCTTTCTATAAAAGCAATTATAACTTGCATTGGAATTCCTGATTTGTTTGAATGATGTTTTACCTCATTTTAGCACATGTTAGGCCATATATGACAGTCATTTTTTTTGTGGTAGTGGCAGACCACCCCATTTTTCCTGGGTAGAACCAGTACTGTATACCTCCTGTCGTCATTAAGAATTGACACTTTCTCATTTGTGGAATTCCCAATCTTCACCATGAAAGATTTATATAGATAAATGTGTCATGAATATTTGTTATCAATGTTTGAATACTTTCAAAATGGCTGCAGCTTACAGATTTATGCCCATTCTGACATGCCACATGCAGCGCTGTCTGGCCTTGGGAGTCCTGAAACACAAATTGTATACATGAGGGGTGAACGTGAGACTGTTGTAACGTCATATATCTAAAGAAACAGATACAGTAGTTTTCCATGGAGTCCTAGTAATGTATCCTAAATACACGATAGGACTTAGTTCCTTACATGATTTGACAACAGAACACACTAAATATACATCAGGGCCCAGTTTTTCAAAGATCGGTTAGCTTAATCCATGGTTAGTGTAAACTTTCAAAGTACATTTTCCCATAAAAATATGGTTTGTACTACTAAAAAATTCTAATTTTTATTTCTTCTTAACATTATGTTATCACATGCTCAATTTCTGGTAGAAATATTCATTTATCGGAAATTCAGAGATTTTAAATTTTGACTAAACAGGCGGTTACGTTCACCGATCTTTGAACAACTGAGCCTAGATGTGTATCTCCCACCCACTTATTGTTACCCCAAATATCATGTTATGCATTTAAATACTTTTTTCAACAACTCTCTTAAATTAACAAATTTTCTGATTTTGGAGGTTATTTTTTGATTCCATATTTAATTTTTCAGATACCAGCTTGGCTGTACTCAAATTTGCAAACTTCAGGTCAAGAAGAAATGTTGATATACATGGCATTCTTTAGGGTACATTTAATAGACTACTACTCTGCCAGATATGCCCCGGGGAACTGTGGCATTAAAACCCGATATATCATGTTTCACTGTACTAACCTCTACATCAACATCTTTGACATACTGGAACAGGTCCAGAAACAGTTCTTCCCTGCCATTCACTGCCAGCCAATGTATCTGAAGTAATACCATTTATAAAATTACGTTTAATATAAGTGTCTTGTTGGGATATGTCTGGACAGTAAAAGGCTATAAAAGCAAGCATAACACTGTAAACAAACCTTGGCTAAAGTTCGGGTGTACGTTTCATCTGAAGGGTTTTCAGCATTTACATGAAGAATTTAGACAGTAATAAATTTTATATAACTGGAACTCTATTTTTTTGTGGTAAATAAAAATAGCTGTACCTTAGTTTTGAAAATTGATTGAGAAATAAATATTTTTCGGACAATCATTTTTTTAATAGCGATTTTTCGAAGTAAATTTGCTGTTGCTAGGAAAGCAGAAAATTAGGAAATAAGAAAAAATAAATTCAGTAAGATTTAATATTTCGCAATAAAACTTTAAGGGTGTCTTAATTTAGATTTATCCAATTAAGAAAAGTAAGGTATATTTATTTACCACTAACAACATGTCTGTTTCTTTGAAATATAACTTATAAAGGTACTAAATAACAAATTGTGACTCAGGCCCATAACTACAGTTAGACATTTTGGAAATGTACATGCTTAAAATACAAACAACTTCAATATTGATAAATAATCAATAACTGACAAAAAATGCTGTGTTTAAAACTGGAAATGTTGTCTGGGAAATGCACTAAATGGGTATGTGGGGGAGGTGGGTGGTGGCATGCCACCGGGTCTCCATATAAAGGGATTTGCCTCGGTTAAATTTCTGAGCTGGCTGCAGGCCTGTGACTGAAGAGTCTAAAAAACCTTTGGCAGAAACAAATGCTCACCCCAAACAATAGGTTTAATAATTCTAATCAGGATTACACTTCTACAAGGGATATTACACTTCTACAAGGGTTATTACACTTCTACAAGGGATATTACACTTCTACAAGACAAGGGATATTACACTTCTACAAGGGATATTACACTTCTACAAGGGATATTACAAACTTCTACAAGGGATATTACACTTCTACAAGGGATATTACACTTCTACAAACACTTCTACAAGGGATATTACACTTCTACAAGGGATATTACACTTCTACAAGGGATATTACACTTCTACAAGGGATATTACACTTCTACAAACACTTCTACCAAGGGATATTACACTTCTACAAGGGATATTACACTTCTACAAACACTTCTACCAAGGGATATTACACTTCTACAAGGGATATTACACTTCTACAAACACTTCTACCAAGGGATATTACACTTCTACAAACACTTCTACCAAGGGATATTACACTTCTACATGACATATATCAAGATGTTTTATGAACTTAAAAAGTGATCATTAATACTGTGCAATATTTCCCCCAGTGGGTGTAGAGGGCACTTATCAACTGTACTTATTCTTGGAACTCTCACCAATCTTGTTTTTTGTCTATTTTTGGTACAAATTAATTGTCGCAATAAGCAATGTGTGTGAAAGACAGCAGACGACAGATGGCCAATGACGTCAAGAGTTTTTTCATTTGTTAGCGATAATAACGCCGATTCTGTATTTCCTACAAGAAGTATGTTTAGGAAGACTGCTCATGCACCCCAAAGGGAAGTTTCTTTCCATCTCAACAATTTATACAATTTGAAAATGCCATTCTTTCAAGACAACACAAGTCGTATTATTTGCTAGTCATGTACATACATGTATAATGTGCAGCCTAAAAGACAAACAACAATGTGTTTAAAGGTTAAAATGTACAATAAATCCTGCTGATTTTTTGTTTATAAACATTGAATGTACTTTTCTTTGAACTTGAACATAATGTATGATATGGCAAAATTGCCACTTATGAAAACTGTATGGAAGGATAAACAAAACGAAATTCATATGCAGTTCAACAATGCATATGCAATTCATATAAAAATCATATGAAAAAACTTTTGTATGAGAATCCTAAGTTAGGTATCATATGAGTCATATGTTGCTCCTTTTTTATGATCTCATACAAAACCTTTTATAACAGTCTATTAAATCATTTAAGAATTATTTTATTTTTAGAATTTTGTGATTCTTGGTCTTAATTTGTTTCTCACAACAATTAAAAGGCTCATTCAGTTCTGAGAACAAACTGAGTTGCATCACAATAGCACGACGTGATGTCATAATAGCACGACGTGATGTCATAATAACAGGGTGTGATGTCATAATACCAGGAAGTGATGTCATATGATAGAAGCAACCAAACGAAAATATGAATGAAGCAATTTGATTGGATCAGTGATAAAAATTGGACCAATGAAACCAGTTAATTTAAAGCTCATTACATTCTCATACTGAGGTTTTACCGGACATTGAGTAATGAGGTTCTTGAAACCCAGAAACACAAAATTCTAATAATAAAATAATTCTAAAATGATTTAAGAATGTTGCACCTTTTTTATGATCTCATACACACCTTTATTATGTGGCAAGATTGGTAATATATATATTCAAAGTTGTTCTACGCACTTTCTGGACATCAAATTTTCACCTTCGATGGGAAATAATGGAATATATAGAAGTATATAATTCTACATATCATAGTAAAATTCTCCATATAAAAAAAAGTTATCCCCACTGCACCCATTCAGTTCGAAGTTATATTTCCAGTTGCTGGAGCAATACAAGTTAAACATGATGTAGCTGTAGTCCAGGAATGAAAAGCACTTACTGCGGTTAAACCTTCATTGTTCCTGATGTTTACATTCGCTTTATTGTCCAATAACTTGATCAGGCACTTCTTGTGTCTGAAACAACATCAAACATTTGTAACTGACATGTCACGGAGTCCCCAATGGGAAGGTTTGTCCCAATATTTATGGTCTGTTTACGTACAGTGTGGTTATCAGATAATTTCCATTACGCTGTCAGTTAAATTCTATTTCTATAAGATACCGGAGGGTTAATATTAATATCTTGTAGCAGGGTCGGTGACATTTCCTTTGATGAATGCAGAGCATTAAATTGTTTAATTTAGGGTAACTACACCGTACTACAACTACCGGAATGGAATTTAGAGTACGGTCACTATGACGTCACAGAGTTATTAAGTACACCATGCTACGAAAAAGATAGAGTCTGTCTTAGCTCGTTGGCTATTTAAACACCTCGATGGGCATTACTTTACATTCTAATATCATTCTGACAACTTAACGTTACAACAGACTCAAAGTCGTATCTCCGATTAAACTTAGCAATGGAGCAGTCTTTAAATCCTTTTTAATTCATATTTATAAGATACAAACTGTAACATGATTAACACACTGAACCCTAAAAGAAATGCCTCACTTAAATATTTGTTATTTTGCTTTTAGTTTTGGTCGATTTTAAAAAGATGAACATAGAATAAAAACAATATCTGTTACATCTTGTAGAAAGAATGATATCTTCTGCGATAACAATGTATTGAAAAAATCGTCAGATCAAATCATTGAAAGTTTTTATTTATCGAGGGTGACCCAATTAGTTTATGCTAATCTTCCTTGGGGCCCTCTGTAACAAATACATGATACAAAATACAAGAAAGGCAAGATACATAAGATATAAGTAAACATAATAACATTGATGGTGGTGGTAGTTTGAACGATATTTACACAATAATAAGATGAGATGATATCTATATGTTTTTCCTTTATCCATTTCATGCAGTTGTTTGTAAAACTTTTCATTGTTGCACACTTCTGAATGTGCTCTGGAATATTATTCCATAAAATGGTCCCGGAGTAAGACATGCTGCCCTTGAAAAGTTCCCGATTAGGCTTAGGAATACTAAAATTAGTATCAGTTAGTGATCGAAGACTTCTGTCAGTTGAATTACGAGTAGTAAACATATCGGAAATATATGAAGGGGCAGTATTGTTCGAAACTCTATACATAAATTTGGCCTTTTGAAGTATAATTCGCTGATCAATTGTGAGGCAATTTAGTTGTTCCATAGCGGCTTGAAAAGTAATATACTGTTCACCTAAAATAACGTGACATGCCCTTTTTTGCATTATTAAAAGGCTGTTGATTTTTTTTCGACTTGTGTTACTCCAGATTACATTACAAAAGTCTAGATGTGGCTGTATGTAAGCTTTATAGAAAATAATTCGATAATTCAAAGGAATAAAATATTTTATTCTTGACAGTAACCATACATTTCTGGCTATTTTTTTCTTAATAAACAATATCATGCCACCCTAGATACTGCTATCCCTGACTATCCATCAGGTTAGTCTTTGGTAGACAGGCAATGCTCTCATGTGGATGTTAACATGGATGGACGGACAGTAAGGCAAGGGTAACTTTATATGTTCACTCCACTTTCATGGCAGGGCGTAACATGTATATGAAGGTTGATCAAGGTGACCTACGTCTGGTACCTAATAGTACTCATCTAGATTTATTAGTACATCATGTTTGAAAAGTCGACGCCTTATGAAAACTTAGTAACAGAGATAACGAAAGACCTTACCACTTGTGGGATATATGGACGGAAAATGAAACAATACATACATCCTCCTCTATAGTGGTGCAGGTCATAAAAAAGATTGGGCATAACCTTGCCTACCCTACTCAAGAATAAACAAAATGTCCGAATGTTCAGGCCAAAACATGGCTGAAGACAGAAATATAAAAGCTTTTAGTCCCTACCCATTTCTGGCTGCCAGATGCAGTGGTGTGCAGCCAGACAGGTCCTGGGTGTCTACATTGGCACCTTTTTTTATAAGTATACATAGCACCTCGTACGATCCACAGCTGAAATGTACACAAATTCACAATCATAGTAACAAATAACAGCCAAATCAGATCTGTTGTACAATTAGGATGCTTCTTTCAGGCCCTCTTTCTAAACTCTTTATGGATTAAATAATATGAAATACCCCCCTCACCCCCACCTTGCTCCATGTAGGGTGAGGTCATTAAATGTTAACAGATGCATTCAGGGATCGAAAATTCCACTCGTCCATTCGCCATGACGAGAGGTCATTGATGCAGGACGAGCAGAATTCAGATGAGTTCTTTAACAATTTGACCATTCAAATATTACGTAGAACCAGCAACTCAGAAACAAATTGTCCTTCCCTGTGCACTATATATATATGTAATGATGCATCAAACTATTGACAAGTTAGGACTGTAGCTGACATCCGTTCATAGTACGCTTGCTATCGACAATCAACTGGCTGATAGTCAATTTTGGTAATATGTAGCGAGTTGTTTTTCATTATCTTTTAAGTTATAAGTGTATTATACAAATCAGAATTAAGCTATGTTACTTTAATATACTTTATTATTTTATACTGTGACTGTCATGCCAGAGATGGTTCTTGATTGGAAGAAAATAAAATGTATTCTATTCTATTCTATTGTTGACATCCACAGTATAGTTACGTAAATGTTTTCTTAATGACTTATAAGAAAACTTACACTATAACACTAATAAGCTAAGACATTCTCCTAATTTCAGACAGAAGGTTTGGTAAATTACCCAAATCAACTAAGGTCACAACGGTAAGAATATCTTACTTGGCAGAAATATGTAGAAGGGGTCTCTTTGCCTTTCCGGCTGCATAGTTGACATCAAACTTGGAGTTGTTCAGCAGTTCCAGAACAGATCTGTAATGTAATTATACAAACAGTTATTACTGCGTTAAGAGGTCAGACACGAAAAGCGTGGCCTTTTTATACAGGGGGTTACTTTAAACAAGATTCAATTATACTATAAATATGTTCTATTGTAGTCAAATATATTGACCTCTTAATACAGGTGAACTAACAAAGGTCACATCATTTTAATGTTAATCATATAGTACAGGTGAGCTCTTAATAACTGATAAGCTCTCATTAAAAGTTCAGTTTAAATTTATTTATTTTACATCGATTGTAACAAAAGCTCTATTATCTACTTATTGAATAACTCTCGAAGTCTACCTGCGTAGAACCAGTACTAAGCAAATGTAGATAAAGTGCTCTGGGACTCAAAATATATGGTAATGGCGGGGATCGAACCCACGACTTTTCGATCATGGGTCCAACGCTCTTCCACAGTGCTCCACCATTAAAGTTTACCTATTGATATCTCAATAAAGGTGATCTCTTCATACAGATACCAGAACAAATATAGATACAGGTGACCTCTCAATATAGGTGATCTCTGATACAGGTGACCTTGTAATACACATGAACTTTTACTTTAATAAAATGATATAATTTCATACAGGTGACGTCTTAATACAAGCGACCTTTTAAAATAGTCACCCCTTAATGCAGATGACCTCCTAATACAAGTGACCTTTTAATATAGGTGACCTTTTAAAACAAGTGACCTCTTAATACAGGTGACCTCTTAAAGGGAGTACATCAGGATTTTTCTGAAATATCTTAAATTATAAAAATGTTCCAGTTCATGATAAAACACTTATATCCATCAAAATATGATGTTCGAACCGTATTGCTAAGGTTTAAACTTTGAATACACCATATAGCTAGGACGGAATCGGGCATAAAATGCTGAAATTAACCCTGGTGCGTCACCTAGGATAGCATGTATTACTGTACAGAATTAATTTCCTTGTAACTAAGGGGTCATTTTTAGCATCATTCATTATGTTTAGGCGCTTTAAAATAGAAAATATCATTATTTGTCAATTTTAAGTCGGACCCCTAGACCCCTTTGAAAAGCCTGATGTACTCCCTTTAATACATATGACCTCTTAATACAGATGACCTCATAATACAGGTGACCTCTTAATACAGGTGACCTCTTAATACAGATGACCTCTTAGTACAGATGACCTCTTAATACAGGTGACCTCTTAATACAGGTATACAGGTGACCTCTTAATACAGGTGACCTCTTAATACAGGTGACCTCTTAATACAGGTGACCTCTTAATACAGGTAGCCTCTTAATACAGGTGACCTCTTAATACAGGTGACCTCTTAATACAGGTGGCCTTTTAATACAGGTGACCTCTTTAATATTGATGCCCTTTAATACAGGTGATTTCTTCATCCAGGTAACCTCTTAATAATGGTGACCTCTTAATACAGATGACCTCTTAATACAGGTGACCTCTTAATAATGGTGATCTCTTAATACAGATGACCTCTTAATACAGGTGACATCTTAATACAGGTGACCTCTTAATAATGGTGATCTCTTAATACAGGTGACACTCTTAATACAGGCGACTTCTTAATACAGGTTACACTCTTAATACAGGTTAATTCTTAATACATGGGACCTCTTAATACAGGGGACCTCTTAATACAGGGGACCTTTTAATACACGGGATCTCTTAATACAGGTGACCTCTTTAAAAAGGCAACCTCTTAATTTGTTTACATCCTATGTGTTGAGAAAACAAGAAAATTAATTTAAATTGTATAATAATGTGTTTTTGTTATGCCCTGCCACGAAAGTGGAGCAGGCATATATAGAGTTTAATTAACATTGTTGCTGTGATCCGGGAAATAACTACCGAGTGAGAAAGATTCTTGCGATATAGAAACGAGTGCGCAAGCGCACAAGTTTCTATATCGCAAGAATCTTTCTCACTCGGGAATTATTTCCCGTATCATGACAACAATGTTAATTAAAATATATATTACATATTCTGTGATGAATTTCTTTCCAATCGTCTTTTGACACACGTATTCCTTCTTCTGTCACTCCCTTGGCGACAGTATGGAGTAATACATAAATATTGTGACGTCACTACGTCACGATATTGCTGCACAGGCTGCAACCGTCCAGTAGACGATGATGGCTGGGGTTTAGGGGGCATTTCCAGCATTTTTTGGTTGCATAGGCATTTCAGGACCACTTACTTGCACACTAGGCGAGATAGCACAGTAGAGGAAGAGATATGTGATCGATTTTCCCAAACTGGGAAATGTCTATAATTCATCACAGAATATATACATGTAATGTAGAGTGTTACTCTTCTCCATTCGCCATTAGGTTTTAAATTCCAGTTTGTTGTTTTGTCCCTTTCTTAGACAACAGAAGACGTAGATTTTCAAACCTCACATATGTTTACATTTACATGACAGCAGTATGTTCTTACTAAAAGTAGGTTAATATGAATAATCTTCATCTGCTTTTGGCACTCAGATAATTTACATTAAAGTTTTATATTAAAGTCTTACATTCAAAACAGTCTATTAAATCATTTTAGAATTATTTTATTATTAAAATGTTATGATTCTGCATTTTAAGAACCTCATTACTCGATGAGTTCTGAGAATGGAATGAGTTTCTCCACCTCGCTAAATTAATGGTTTCATTGTTCCAGTTTTTATCACTGACCCAATCAGAATGCTTCATTCATATTTTCAGTTGGGTTGGTTCTGTCATGACATCACTTTCTGGTATTATAACACCCCATCACATCAAGCTATTATGATTCAACTCAGTGAGTTCTGAGAACAGATTGAGTGTTTAAATTAAATTGCTGTGAGAAACAGATTATGACTGTTTGTATCGCTCAATGAGTAATGAGTTTCTTAAACGAAGAATCATAAATTCTAAATATAAATTACTCTAAAATGATTTAATAAGACTGTTTCAAGTGTATGGTTTTAAATGTTATTTTTGAGACACCAGAAACCGTAGACTTTTAAACTTTAAACATGTTTACACCTACACTTCAATTTCTGTTTGTGCTTCGATAATTTACATTAAAGTTTTAAATTCGTGTTTTTAAATTAAAGGGGTTGATGCACTATTTTCAAACAAGATTTATTTGAAAGGGCTCTGAAAAACTTGAAAAAAAAAATGAAAGAATTATCAAAATGCCATGAGAAATAAAGGAGATAATTATGACCTTTTGAAAATTTGCAAAGAACATCAAAGGAGGTGGCCATCTTGGAACGATGACATCATCGCGTCTTTTTACCATATATGGCATCTTGACAAAATATATATTAAAGTAAAGCAAATCACTGCAAATTGATTAAAAATATATATATGTAAAATGTATAAATTGTATGCTTATTTTCCATTTGCAGTGATTTTCTTTCCTTTATAGACATTTTGTTAATATACCATATAAGGTAATATGGCGCGATAATGTCATGATGTCATCATTCCAAGATGGCCACCTCCATTTATGTTTCTTTGCATATTTTCAATAGGTCATATCTCCTATTTTTTTCATGGCATTTTGATAATTCTTTCAGCTTTTGTCAAGTTTTTCAGAGCCCTTTAAAATAAACCCTTTTAAAAAGTGCATCAATTGAGTAAATTACTCAAATACCAAAAGCCATACAGCTTTTACTTCATACACACATCTACATCACAGCGACATGTTCCTACCAAAAGAAGATAAATATAAATAGCTGTTGTGTGTCCCTTTGAAGTGGTCACCAATTACCATGGTGATGTAAATGAGGCAACATACTTGTGCTGGAGTTTGAAAAAAAAAGAAGTTTTATTATTATTTGTAAACAATGTGGGACCTACAATATTTACAGTTTGTGCTGATCACGTGACATCCATTAGCGCAGTACGTTTTCTATACGTATATGTCTTATTTAATACAGCTGGCCCATTTAGCTCAGTTAGGAGCGAGGTAGACTATTGCAAAGTTACTATTATTACCCACAAATGAATTTTTGTGTTGGTTATGAATTCAACCCCACAAAGTAGGTTTTTTGTACCGCTATTGAACTCTTGTCAATCTTGGTTTTATTTAGTAAATATTCAATAACGGTTGGTGTATTAGGTTTGTTAACGTAATTATTTTTGTTTTATAAGTTAAAAGTTACGGACATTGTCCCTTTAAACAAAACGGTTAACATAATGAATATTTTGGTAAAAGTAGGTCATGATGACCTTGTTTTCAGGGTATGGTAAGTACTTGATGAGAGGAAGGTGCTGTTAAAGGTTGATGAAGATCAGACATGGTAATGCTGAGATTATAAATTCCCACCCAACCCCACAAAACTTAAACAAAACGTAACGCACATTTTGGAGAAAATAGGTCCTAGTGATCTAGTTTTCAGGGTATATTAAGTGCTTGACGAGAAGAAGATGCTACTAAAGTTTGATGAATACCGGACATGGTACTGCTGAGATATAAAAACAATTAAATGCCGCCGCCCGCCGCCATGCACTGCCCGGTATACGCCAATCTATAATCAGTTTTTCCCTCAAAAACCCGGCTAATTAAATGTTAACCCTAGCCCGCCGCAATATAATGAATAACATTTTTCACAAAATGCAACCTGTAACTGTTCAGTTTTTAATGATCAAAGCTGAATTTCAATATTTGACCACTGAAACAAGGTTAGTACTAATTTGCTGCAATTTTTTGATGAAGAAAGAAAAAAGTATTTTATACAGAGAAAAAGTTATACAAGAAATCACATATTTTTTTATCAACATGAATAACATTGTAAGAATTCGCCTAAACACAGCACAAAAGTCCTAATAGGCAACTGGTCTACCAACTTTTATGAAGATATCTTGAGAGGTTTTTCAACTATAAATGTTTTGGAAACAAAGAGTATGACAGATGAATGGAAAAACCTGACTTTTTATTATGCCCACTTCACAAAACAAGAGGTCAATGACCTTGAAGCTCTACTGATAGGTTTTTGATAGCTAGATCAGCATTCCTGTGAAGTTTCATGAAAATCGGTCATGTAGTTTCGGAGGAGTAGTCGCTACAAGTTTTTACTATATAACTATATGTAAACAAAGACGGCCGCGGCAGCCGTGTTTAATGTCGAATGTAATAATTTTCAACATGGACCAACCTCATGTCATGATGATCGTTTTAGAAAAGTCCCATATTAATATCACTATAGTTTTCAGGAAGTAGTCGCTACAAATTTGTTTTTTTAAATCTATTTTTTGCCGTGGTGGTCATCTTGAATTTCCGCCCAGTCTGAAATTTTGCTAGGATCAACAAGACATCAAGAGCAATATTCCTGTGAAGTTTCATAAAAATCCATCAAGTAGCTTCAGAGGAGTAGTCGCTACAAGTTTTTATTATATAACTCTATGTAAACAAAGATGGTCACTGGCGGCCATGTTTAATGTCGAATCAAAATATTTTTCAACAAGGATCAACATCATGTCATATCAATATTACTTATAGTTTTCAAAAAGTAGTTGCTACAAACTTGTGTTTTTTAAAATTCTATTTTTAGTCGTGGCGGCCATCTTGAATTTTCTGCCGACCTGAAATTTTGAAATGACCAACTAGATATCAAGAGCAATATTCCTTTGAAGTTTTATGAAAATCCGTCAAGTAATTTCAGAGGAATAGTTGCTACAAGTTTTTACTATATTACTCTATGTAAACAAAGATGGCTGCTGGCAGCCATGTTTAATGTTGAATCAAAATGATTTTTGACAAGGACCAACATCTTGTCATGCTGATCAGAAAATGTCCCGTATCAATATCACTTATAGTTTTCAAGAAGTAGTCGCTACAAAGTTGTTTTTTAAAAATCTATTTTTAGCAGTGGCGGCCACCTTGAATTTCCGGCCGACCTGAAATTTTGCTATGATCAACTAGACATCAAGAGCAACATTCCTGTGAAATTTCATGAAAATCCGTCATGTAGTTTCAGAGGAGTAGTCACTACAAGTTTTTATTATATAACTCTGGCAGCCATGTTTAATGTCGAATCAGAATGATTTTCATCAAGGACCAACATCATGTCATGCTGATCATTTTTGAAAAAGTCTCATATCAATATCACTTACAGTTTTCAAGAAGTAGTCACTACAAACTTGTTTTTTAATAATCTATTTTTAGCTTTGGTGGCCATCTTGGATTTCACAACAACATGAATTTTTGCTGGGATCAACTGGACTTCATGGGCAACATTTCTGTAAAGTTTCATGAAAATCTACGACGGACACCACACCACGGCATAAGCTTTGATGATCTCTCTGATCAGTAGAGCTAAAAATTGTTTTGTGGGAGAAATTTAGAACAATGACATCTGACCTTGTATAAATATATTACTTTAAACAACACCTATATATGGCACTAACGTAGTTGAGTGCACATTAGATGCATATAAAATAACCACATCCTTTTCTTAAATATAATGAGAACCATGCATGCATGCACAAATTATAGCATCTATGCATGTACGTATACAGAAGGAACCACAGACTCTGTACATGCATGTATATATTATAAGACTATATGTACAAGAACAGAGATATAAATGTACTATATTGATCTGATAAGAACCATGCTCCCATTTCGTAATTTGATTTTCCAAATTTCCATGATTACCGCGTCAATGTGAATATGACAACTTACTTGTGTTGGTTACCAATTACCATAGGCATAAGCATGTAAAACGCCGACTTCTGATCTGAAAAAGAGAAGAGAAAGCACACCAATTATGAATGCCTTTCCCACTTCAAGAAAAACAATTGGCTGTGTTCTATGTTGAAAGAAAAAGGAGTGGGGAGTGGAATGTTAAAAACAACAATCAAGTTTGGTAAATATCAAATACAAAATAAAAATGATCGAGTGTGCACAATGGACATAATATGGCATTTTCTCAGTAAAAAAGGGCCATAACTCTTATGTTTATACTCCAATATAACTGTGTTTTTTTTTACTTGTTCGAGCTTTCATTTATATAAAGACCTTGAAAAAGTTTGGTGAATATCAAATTAAAAGACAGACAACAAGTCATGCCACAAGCTCAATTGGCATATGGCCCGTACAGCTAAAAAAGGAAGTAAAGGGCACAAAAATTCCACTCGTCCGCTCGTATTGACGAGTGCAATTAGAATCTGGACGAGTGAAACCCATGAATCGGTCGTCCGAGAGGACGAGTAACATTTCAGTAGAAAACAACAACAAATAAACTAGTTCTTACATAGTTTATTAAGCTGATTAAATGAGGTAAATAGTCGCAACTCTGTTTATTCAGCGTGAAATGCAATTTAAGTCAGCCGGATATTGGGAAATTGACGCATTTCCGTTTTGGGACATTCTAAAATGCGGCTCCCGTTTTTATTTCACGCAGCGCGAACGTTACGGTGTTTGATGTAGTGTTTCCCCCAGCCTTGAAAAAGGGCAGGGTAAATAAAAAAAAAAGGGCATTTTTAACGCGCAAAATTAGTAAAAGAATTTTTTGTAATTTAACGTCGCTTTTATGGTATGTTTGAGTATGAGTTTTCATCAATATTCTATACCTACTTCTCTGCACAGGTATTCGGCGCATAATTTGGTCACTACTACCCCGAACCCCCCGTAGTACATCCCCCCATCCCACACCCACCAAAAAAAAAATCATCCAAAAAGTCATTTAATAACATTTTAAAACTTTTCTAAAAAAAAAAAAGAGAAAAAATTGTTATAAGTTTTAAAATGTTATTAAGGAGGGGCTGGGAAAGGACGTAGTGATGAGATTTTTTTTTAATTCATATTTAAAGCTTCTTTGGAATAATTTATATTCAAAATTATCAAAAAAAGGCTAGGTCACCACGCTTTTTTTCCCAATAGACGTCATTGAAGAATGCACATATTTCTAACTTCAAAATTTCACTAAAAACAGAAAAAATATTGTCATTGAACATTTTCACAATTGTTTTCATAACATTAGGTTCATTGAAAAACAACAATTAATTTTCGATTGCATATATACATATCTTTCAAATCATACAAAAGCAATTGTAATCCTAGTTCGTCTTTTTACTTTAAAAAGCAAACTTCTATCGACCGTACCCCACCCACTTTTGTTTTTACCGAAAAATTAATTCAAGATAAAAAAATATGTTCTAATGATCAACTTTTTTTAAAACTTGTATATGTCAAGGTCCTATGACATTTCTTTCAAAACAAGTAAAAAAATATATAGGTCACCAGGCTTCTAATGATTTTTTATTAAAAATTCTTTAAATTACACCCATTTTGGAGTTACTTTGACATTTACAATGTAAAATACTGTACACATAATATTGACATGGAGATCGAAAATAAAATTAGCTCAGTATCTACTTTTATATATGTATTCCACTACTGAAAAACAAAAATCTGATTTATTCTATAGCAAAAGGATAAATTCTACTCAGAGCTACCCATACCCCCTATTTTGTTGACAACAAAAAATGATCACAAATGACGGAAAAAAAAATGAATAAAAGAATTTGCTTAAAATTTGGTATGTTACCATCTTAAATCCTACATTATATCCATATCTACTAGAATGGGAAAAATGAAACAATTCTGTTGTCAAATAAAACTATGATTTAAAAAATAAAATGTTTACCTAGACTTGCTGTTGTCAAAACTTGACCAGCCAACATCCTTAAATGTACATAGGTAATATAATATTATGAAATTTTTATTTTTTTTAAGAAAGTTTAAAAATGTTATTAAATGACTTTTTGAAAGGGGTGGGGGGGTTGTAGTAGTGACCAAATTATGCGCTGAATACCTGTGCTTCTGTGTATTGGGTGAATACAAATAAAATAAAAAAGTATTTAGTTTGTTGTGGTGGTATAATGGTATTATTACATTAATATTTTGTAGTGAAATATGATTTGTGACTCCTGATTCAAAACTTACCAATTGCCTTGCCCAACATTTAAGTCCACTTAGTGTATTTTTGAACATTTATGCAGTAATGTAAGGCCTGTACATGTATATCAATTAAACATTCAGAACTAAATTTGGAATCACGAAAACCAGTGAGATATGAAAAAAAAAGCATATCGCTAAGTTTTGAAATGCTTTTTGGGAAAGATACACGTCCATATATGTTTAATTTCATTCTTTATCGATGAAAAACACTGAATACCTCATCCAATCGCATTAATAAACGAGTTCTTCGAGTGTATTAAAAAAGTTTGTATTTTCTAGCAAAACAATCCAGGGCCGCTCATTGTTATGATTTACGATTGTTTGGGGGAAAAAGGCATATCTCTAAGTTTTGTAACGCTTTTGGGGGAAAGATGCACATCCATATAAGTTTAATTTCATACTTTATCAATGAAATACACTGAATACCTCATCGAATCGCATTAAGGACTATCGGTCAGCCATCTTTGATCCAAAAAATCCAAAATCGGTGAGATATGGTCAAGTGAATTTTTCAACGATGTACGCATTTTAGGCACAAGCAATGTCAACCATATAGTACATGACAGTAATTCAACACTTTTGATGTGAATATAATATTAGAAAGAATACTTATATGGCAGAAATTGTGCGCTTTATATTCGAAAAGTTTGGTGCAGTTTTACTCAAAGTTGTTTTGTTTTTTATGTGAAATAAACTGGTCCATAAAATAGTTCATTTATCCAGCGAGTGCAGACGAGACATCATTTCTGAATAGAATAAGCCATGTTATCACATCATCCAAAATTCGAAGTACACCATTGTTAAAAAACAGAAGATATTCTTTCAATGACATGTACTTTCAAAATAATCTCAATGCTGTAGTATGGTGGCACTGACGGGTTTTAATTGTCAAATATTATAAATGGCAACTATATTTTTGGATGTATTAAACACAACTGAGTGACTGTTGTGAATAGAAACATGGCAAAACAAGAGTAATTTATTATTATATTCGGAAAAAAACCAGCACAAACTAAATAATAACATATGAATACGATCAAATGACCTGTTTATCCGAATGTTTCACCATACCGCATGGTTTCAATTTACAATTCACGTGCATGCTTTTCATGTGTATTATGTGAGTGTGTTGAAGGCACATGGCATATAAAGAAAATCTTCATTTTTAACGATGGTGTACTTCGAATTTTGGATGATGTGATAACATGGCTTATTTTATTCAGAAATGATGTCTCGTCTGCACTCGCTGGATAAATGGACTATTTTATGGACCAGTTTATTTCACATAAAAAACAAAACAACTTTGAGTAAAACTGCACCAAACTTTTCGAATATAAAGCGCACACTTTCTGCCATATAAGTATTCTTTCTAATATTATATTCACATCAAAAGTGTTGAATTACTGTCATGTACTATATGGTTGACATTGCTCGTGCCTAAAATGCATACATCGTTGAAAAATTTACTTGACCATATCGCATCGATATTGGATTTTTTGGATCAAAGATGGCTGACCGATAGTCCTTAATAAACGAGTGCTTTGAGAGTATTAAAAAAGTTTGCATTCTTCTCGCAAAACATTCCAGGGCCGCGCATATTACCTAGATATTCGGCAAAGTGATGATTGGGAGGCCGCCGACTTAATTTCCCACTACCCCTGAAGCGAAAAACTTGTTATTTGGAGGGTGTGTACATGTATTCACGGGAACCAATGCTTATCACAAGAGTCACGCGTGATCAGTTACCTGAACATAATAGAAATATCCCGTGGCTAAATCTGGTGATTGTCGTTTTAAAGGTCACACGACGTGTCAGAGTGCGTTTGTGTATTTCCAGAGACTGCAGTCGCGAGCAGTTTTAGAAAGGGCACTGCGGGGCGGCATGTAATTAATGCGTGGCGGTATGTAAAGACTGCATGGCGGGGCGAAAAAAGGGCGTGCCGACCCGCCCTGCCATTCCGCATTAGGGGAAACACTATTGATGTTATACAAATAACACACTTTCACCAGGGAAATCTTTAAGGGAACTTGTCACCTTTTGGGTAACTGGGACCAGGGCCTTCAGGAAGGGAAATTGCAAAAAGTATGCTGATTTCCTGTATTGGAGTTTAACATTTTCTAATAAAAAAAAAATTATTAGGAGAATTTTTCACAGGAAAAGGGGAAAATATATACCATGCCAGAGTAACCGTAATGACCATGATCAGACTGTAGTGAACTATAGAATATGAATATAATCATCTATAATACTGGTCAAAGTTTCATAATTTTCATTGATTTATATAAAAGAAAAAAAACACGTTATGATGTTTCCCTTTGTTTTATTTATATATAATAGTGTTAAATGATGGTATCTGACTAGGGGTGTCACGATATCAGAAACCAATATCGCGATATATTGCAATATTTATTAAATTATCGCGATATATATCGCGATATATTGCCTTAATCTTCTGCATACATTTGTAAGCTATATTTCTTCTTATATGTACATGACAAGTATAAAATAAAAACATAGTACAGTTAAAACATTTTATAATGCTTTAGGATGCACAGCTTTTGACTATAACAAGAACATGAGAAACAAAACAAAACTCATTTTGCATAGTACAGTAGACAGTACTAGACACACAGTCACATTAAGTAGCGTTCTAAAAGTTTTCGCTTTATTTTGAAAGACATATATTTTAGACGGCGTAGAAAGGCAGAATCACCCTACTTTGAAATGGCAATTATTCAAAAATGCTTGTGAAAACAGGCTTACCGGTACACATTTGATGATTGATAATTCATCATGTAATTGGGCGAAACAAGATCGCACCTCGGCTGCAGTATAGACACACTTTAGTGTTTGCCTATTTTTTTCTCCAATCAGACGGTGAGGAATTTTATTATATATTATAAGTTATTGGTGTTATCATAACACTAGCTCTCTTATTTTCTGCTTCTTCGGGGTCAGAAATAAATGAGACTACCTCACACAGTGCATCCCCAGCACACAGGCCGTTTCGTAGACTGCGACGACATAAATGAAAATATATTTCTTTGCGCCATTTGTGTATTGAACATACATACATTTTGAACATACATAAATTGATAAAGTCCGTTACTCGACAGCGTAATGTCCGTTACTAGACAGCGTAATGCGTAATGTCCGGTAAGTTTTGACTGAACGATAACCCAGGTTAAAATAAGCGCTGTTTATGTACATTTCGCCGATTTATAAATATTTAAATTATCCTCATTAAAATTATATTTCTTTGCTCTTTAAAACGTGCGTAAAACAAAATTAACAAACAACAAACACAAATAAAAAACAACGTCATCAAACACAAATAAAGTCAATTTAATTTTTGCCGATTTTATATTTTTCACATGTTTGACCGCTAGCATTTGTTTTATCTCAGTTCAGTCTAATTAACCGGTAATCAATCAGAAGCCGGTAGCAATCAATTAAACAGTTAATCAAATCAAGTCATAATAGTCTCCACCTGCAAAAAGCATCATAAACTTCAAAGATAATCGTTAAATTATTAACACAATAGCAGCGATTAGATTACACAGTGACACCATTTACAGACAGGTTATTTTCGCCTCTGTGCCACAAGCTGTGACAGCAGCGAATTTGATTGGTCGAGAGGCGATCAAGGTCGTCAGGCAAGGTGTCAATCACTGTTATGCGTGTACGCGTCTATTGAGAACCCTACGTAATAATGTATAAATAAAATGGCTGGACGACGCAGCTTCGTGAAGTGGTACAATTTTTTTTATTTTTCACTTTCAAATAAGCGTGCAAAGATTAAAAGCCGCGGAAATACGATGGATATAAAAGAAAACACAACACACTTCATGAATATCGCGGAATACCGGTATGTACTTTTAATATCGCGATATTTTATCGCATGGGTGAATACCGCGATTTACCGGTTTACCGGTATATCGCGACACCCCTATATCTGACTACTTTGACTTATGAACTTATACAATCAGAGCAGGACGAGTAAACATCCTATATAAAGACGAGTAACATGTCAATGCCACTCGTCCTACAGGACGAGTACAGGACGAGTATACAGTAAAATATATTTCGTCCCCTGGAAGCAGTGTATTAGGCAGAAATTCAAGAACTGGGTGTGCAAATATGCAAACAGGGTGTGCAAAATAATTTTCTTAACACGTGTTACGCGCCAATTCGCTATAAGTGGGTGTCTCTGGGGTAATTTATTTTCACAGATAAAGGTGAAAAAGATGCATTTTAGATCATCTTTCTTCTATAAATGTATACAAAGCATAACATTATTGAGAAAGTAAGAGTCTGAAAGTGTTTTTTGTTTTTTTTACCCTACCCACTCCTCAAAATATTGGCCGCGATTATTCAAAAACGGCCGTGCAAAAGACGGCTGCACCGTATGGCTGGCTAATACACTGCCTGGAAGTAGCTACAGATTAACAAATCAAAATATAGCATTGTTCAATAAGTCAAGGGCCATAACTCTGCTGTTAATTATCTAATATATTGGTGTTTTTCGAACTCGACCAAGCTTTTAACAATATTAATATTCTAGTCAAGTTCGGTAAAAATCGTATGCAAAATGAAATTGCTGTCAAAGTGTAGACAAGTTAAACTATAAAAAAAATTGTTAAAGCAAACACCATAACTCTTATGATTATAATTTGATATTGGTGGTTTCCAGCATGTCTGAGCTTTCAAGACTGTGGCCAAGTTTGGTAAAGATCGGATGCAAAATAAAGGTGCTAGAGTCACACCAACGAGTAAACAGACGGACCGCAGAACAACAAACGACAGACCATGGCATAAGCACATTGTCCAGTAGACTGTAGAGGTAATATATTAACTCCAGTAAGGAGGAGTTGAGCTGGACAATGTTATTCCAGTATTGTCTTTTACAAGTACATCATGATTGTATTTTCATATTTTTTTATATTGTGAATGTTCAAATACATTATTTCTGTATGAAAATGACAAAAATAAACTAAATGAGTCACAAACCATCAAACCAAATTACACTGAAGATATGAAATATAAAACCCCAAAAAGGCATTTCTAACATTGGCACCAGGGTTTTTAAGCTATTTTAAACTTGGTGGTAAAATAAATCTCAATGCATTGCAACATATTAAGCATCATTTTTAGATATCACCGCAGTGATACGCACGACAGCTATTCATAACTCGACGTTTCCTCTATGTCCTGATCAACATGTTGTAATACAGAATTATTCATTGCACTTTATTATCGGAAACTGTTCATGTTCCATCTATATCATTAAACCAGTTCACGTTTTTATAATTTGGTCATTTCATAGCTTTTATTTTTTAAAAAACTTAATCCTAAAACCTGATGTACCTCCTTTTATATGAATTGAAACAGAGAAGTTCAAAGTCAGCCAGTTTGTATGGTGTTTTACTTCATTATCAACACATGTAAGTTATACATGACGGTCAATTTTTTGTGGTGGAGGCAGACCAACCATGATGTACTTTGTTTAAAGACAATACTGAAATAGCATTGTCCTGCTCAACTCCTCCTTACTGGAGTTAAGTTATTACCTCTACAATCTACTAGACAATGGGCTTATGCCATGGTCTGTCGTTTGTTGTTCTGCCGTCCGTCATTAATTTAATTCCCGGAACTATTTACAAGGTCGAACAGGTTTCGGGGCGAAACAACATTGAAACACAAAAATAGTTTTCCGTATTGGAAATTACCATCAGGAAGTTCCACAGTCCTTCCACTTCGAAGACTTTTTACTAAGCGTTGAATGAATGCCATAGTACACGTAGCAGAACAACAGGCACTTAATCAGTTTTGTTTCAGTTTTGTTTTCATACTCTTGTAATTTCTATTTTTAGAAACAGGGAAGTTAACATTATATTTTACGAAACTATTGAAGAATATATTTATAACAAAATTTGACTTTATGAAAGAGTATTTGATAGAAAGTTAACCAGTATGTAGAAACTAATGCATATTTTATTTATCATTTGAAACTGTATGATTGTATCCTGAATATATATATCGACTTATTGCATTTTGTTAAATTTATTTTGTTAATTTGTAACAACCGCCGGTTCAGAGAGACGCTCATTAAATATCGAAGGTACAAGCGTTTAAATATCGTTTCTAATCAAAACAGTTGCAGCAAACAGACCAAACAATTTAGTAAGTTTTAATTTTGTAAATGTTTTAAAAGAATTATGTAAATGTTTTAAAAACTGTTTTTGCAACAAAATACACAAACTGTACACGTTCCATCCGAAAGAAAAGCAATTTCCAGCAACCTCAGTTTCTTGATAAACCTGAAACCAAGGCGAGGGAAAAAAGTGCGACCGGTACTGGACTCGAACGCGCGACCCCTCACTTACAGAGCGAGTGTTCTACCAACTGAGCTGACCGGGAAACTGGGTACCATATATCACAACACACCTTTTAACTTTTTAAGGCTCATCCAGTTAGTATATCCAGACCGGTATGACTAGATACACAGGTGGCTGTATCGGTGTTGTTTTTTTTCGTGTTATTTGTTGAAAACAAACATTTTAAGTTTTCCTGAAAAAATTGTCCAGGAGTATCGTAGTTATAGACAAGGTTTGTCACTCTGTTTGGTCAACATTTGATACCTAACTGTTTTCATCAATTATTTCACTGGCTCACAGACATATTAATAAACAGATAGGAAACTTCCTATCTTAACCAATGAAGTAACCAAAATATCACGTGGCACCTTAACTTTTCCTTCTATCTTCTCTCTCAATTATTCACCGATTTTGATGAGAATACACCCAAAAGATTCATAGTGAATAGGAAAATGGTATTATGATAATTTATGTTCATTTTCAAAATAAGAAATTGTATAAAAAAATGTTTAAAAGTTTAAAATGTCATCATTTTTCGCTTTTCTCTTAAAAATCAATGTTTTGACATAGTCAAAGTTTCCATCAAACTCCTTTTTTGCTCTCAATGTAAGAGAAAACAAAATACTATCATTGGAAAGAAAGTTAAATTTGTGATAGTATTTGGCTTGAATGAAACTTGTATCTACAAAACTCTTCATGATATGCGTGTTTAAAGTTGGGGAATATTTTGTGAAATTTTCGAACTGTGCCACTTGAAATTTACACAATTTTCATAGTGTCCAATCTATTTGTTATTAGGTCTGTGACTGGCTTAATTCAGATAATTATCCACAAATCGGCTGGTTGGAACCGCAGATGTATGTCGTTCTCGAAAATCGAAAACAATTCGATCAAACCGTTTTTCTGTGACAAGTCAAAATGCTTCGAAAAACGCGATTTCCCGGTAGGTACACATCATTGTGGAACAAAATAAAGCACATTATTAACCGTTATATGATCTTATATCGGTGGCGATTCCCCGAATGTACCAGAGTCAATCAAGTCAATCCAATGTGATTTCAACAACGAAACGAGTAATACACATTAATACCACGCTAACCTTTTTCAAATCGCTGCAATTGACGAGAAATCGCCAGTTTAGAAAACTCACCCCCAATATTTCGGATATTTCAGCAGGGCTCGAACTTAACGCTCGCATACTCGCAAAATGCGAGCGGACTTTGGAAAATGCTAGCTGAAATTTTAGGTACACGAAAAAAAATGCGAGTGCATATTTTCGTATGTCCATTTTAAAAATGATAGTAAAATGCAAAAACACATGCAGCAAGTCGGAACTCCATAATCCTACAGGTAAATAACGCTTTCATTTTCTTTCTGTCTGTTCGTCTCTCGGCTATTTATATCTTTGGGAAAGCCTGCGCTGTGCGGCTGCGCAGTAGCATGTAGCCTCGGTCCCGGCTTCTTTCTGTCTGTTCATCTCTCGGCTATTTATATCTTCGGGAAAGCCTGCGCTGTGCGGCTGCGCAGTAGCATGTAGCTTCGGTCCCGGCTTCATACATACGAATTGTATACCAGTCAGTGCAAACGAGAACCAGATTATTGTCGTCTGTCGGAAGCTGAGCAGATACAGTAATAGTTCAAGAGGAATTGTAGTCAATTCATTATAATTTCCATTCTATAATATAGTTACTTACCATATTAACATAATATAACCATAATTAGTATTAATTGTAACTGAACAAAACTGCCAGTGAAAGATTGGTTTTGCCAGTAGAAAATATGGTCACTGGCAGGGAAAAAAAGTTAAGTTCGAACCCTGTTCAGGCAATTTGTTTTAAATGTTTACTTGGACGGGTTTTGTAAGCAGCGTTTTCATTGGTCGGCATGCAAATTCCGGTGATCTTCGTAAAACTCGTAGCACCGGAATTCGCATGCCGACCAATGAAAACGCTGCTTACAAAACGGTAAATAAAGTGCTTTATTTTGTTCCACAGTGATGTGTACCTACCGGGAAATCGCGTTTTTCGAAGCATTTTGACTTGTCACAGAAAAACGGTTTGATCGAATTGTTTTCGGTTTCGAGAACGACATACATCTGCGGTTCCAACGAGCCCAGATTTGTGGATAATTATCTGAATTTGGCCAGTGAAATAATTGATGAAAACAGTCAGGTATCAAATGTTGACCAAACAGAGTGACAAACCTTGTCTATAACTACGATACTCCTGGCATTTTTTTTCAGGAAAACTTTAAATATGTTTGTTTTCAACAAATAACACGAACATTTTTTTTTTTTTTTTTTAGTTTTTTTTTTTAGTTCCCAACACCGATACAGCCACCTGTGACTAGATACCGAAAAGAACGTTCTTTTTGCGAAAATATATATCCGAAAAGACAGTGCAACATCATTATTATTGATTTAAATAAAATATTTTTTTATAATCATTTGTTTAATTTAACTAAAAGAATAGTAATAAGAATAAAAAAACAGGTTTTGTTTTTAAAAAGTTAAAATCCTACTCCATGTCATAGATCTTCATACACTGGATTTAAAAAATGTCGTAAAAGTATTTACGATAGACGGCTATTTCAAAGACGAGTTGAAAGATAATTCTTTATTCTATACAGTGATGTTGGTTTTAGCTTTACTAAAAACTCTAAATAACAAAAATTATGTTTGTTTGACCGTATGTGAAACTGCGACAGTGACGCGACTCGGCAAATTAAAAAAAATATATATGGGCCGCGCCATGACAAAACCTGTATTAGTGACAACATTTTCGTATTTTATTTTTTTTATTAATTTTGTAGAAGAAAATATGACCTTTTTCATGCCAAAAAAACTATTCCATTTGAGAGTATAGTTTTTTTGCAACATTAAAATGAATAACGTCATGTATAGTGTGACGATAATCAAATTGACGTCACTTATTCATGACGTTAAGTTTTAATGACGTCTACAAATAACTCTGCTCAAACATTAATAGGGGTAAAATAAATACAAAATAAATATTTTAAATTATTGCCAGTTGTATTGTAAACCTAATATTACCGTAATATTCATATTTTAGATATAGATGCCAGTGTTCTCCCCAGGAACTTCTAAAGGCATGTCGCCTTTATCAGAGAAAATATGCTTCAGAGTGTATCCTTATACCTGACCCCTATGTGTACGAGTAGTTTGTCAGAAAGTCACTTGATTTATATAAGAAAGAGGCTACTGATTCTATATTGTGTTTTAAACTTATTTGAGCTAATCAAAAATGAAATAATTGAAATGTGTTACATGTCTTTTCAAAATTAAGGCATGTTGCAAAAGCATTTTGGCTGTGAAGGCATGTTAAATGCGACATGCCTTAATAGCCTGGGGAGAACACTGCATGCTGTTGAAATGCTTTCACAATCACATGTGTGAGATATTTATATCACGGTAGGGAATAACTGTCATCGTTTTACTTGTTTTCTTTGATATTATCGCTTACTTACAAAATATAGCATAACGTTCGTGTATATTAACAAATAAATCTGTACTCTTATAATCATTAATTCATCGTATCATAGACCCATATATAGGTCTGCCACGTGGAGTGATTCAAATTTGAAGGAAAAAAAAGTCCAGAGTATGTATTATGTCAATATCGCACCATTCATCACTGCTATGGTGCTGGACAAAGGTCATCCTGGAAAACAGGTCTGACATAAGGGCGTACGGTTGCAAACAAGTAATCCTGACGCTGACGACTTAATCCACGCGCAAGGATTATCCTAGGCCGGTTAACCGCTGGAAATCGGAAGTCTGGATCTTTCAAGATGTTCATTTTAGCTTCTGCATCATCCCGACCTGTCCTAACGGTAACAACACCAGGTTCGTCTGCTGACATCTTGAAGTACTGATATTTTCTGCAAACGAAAAGTGTTATGATATACCATCAAAAAATACGCTACCGGTGGGATAATCACTGTTACATTTATATAAGTAATTGTTAATAATTCAAATGCAATTGTACCATTGCTCTAATGGTTTACCTTTTTTCTTGCGTATGATATATTTTTCATAAACCTGAAGTTCTGAGCCTAAACCGTTCTATAAATGCCGGTATATTTCAGCCGTTCCATAAATGACAGATTTAGGGCAGTTATACCATGATCTACTCAATTTCACACGCACGTAGTTACAATGTTTACACACAACCTGTCAATCAAATATGTAAAACAGGACTACCCATTATCAAAACAGCACTCCTTGACATTGGGTTTTCCCAATAATATACACAGGCGATTGGCTGCAATAATCAAAACATGGGTCACGCTTATGCTGCGTGATAATGCTATTTCTTGATTGGATCGAGCTGTTATTTTTACTGAAAACTGCAACACCGTAAAACTTCTTGCACATGCGCAGTTGGATAAATGGCTAAGGTACAAAATATTTATAGCATATTTTTCTCGTATGCGATTTATACTGCACTCTCGCAGGCCCTCGAGAAGCAGTATAAATCGCATATACTCGAAAATTATGCTATAAATAATACTTGTAATGGGTAAATCGCTTGAAATATAAGTTGCGCATACAGCGCGGGGATATTTTCCCACGGCTTGCACGGACATCCTAACATTTGTGACGTTGCTTAACAAGTCAACAGGTATATTTCAAAACACTCCAATTAACCTTAAATCACTCATTTTTAAAATAACATAAAAAGTAATTAAATATTATTTTGCATACCTGATTCCGGTAATTGGTTGAAAGTACTGCCGTAGAAATGTCTTCCAATCACGCCAGTGCCATGATGAATAGCGCACAGCTTCGTTTGTTGCAGACGATCTATTGACGAGAGTTTCAAGCTGACCAACAGTCTCACAGTCGGATCGTCTGTACAGCTTTTTGATGTTAGCGAATCCACTGTCTACTGGTATTTGCATCATGTATTCTATAGTGCTGTTCTGTCCTGTCATGACCCTCCACATGAAATAGCCCAACACAAATTGTTTTTTATTTTGACCTGCAAGCATTATTATATGAATTATAGACATACTATTTACATTATTATTTGTGCTAGAGTTTCTTTTTACTTGTTGTTTTTAAGGAGAATTTTTCATTTAAAAAATCAGTGAATTATATGGTTCTCATAATTCCACATGGTAAGGTAGCAATGAACAATTTCTTTTTCGCTTTGATTATTGAACATGGTAGCAGTGAACAGTTTATTTGTGTTGACTTGTGATGCACACGCTAACGCACACGCATCCCTTACATGTGAACAATTGTATTTCTGTTCTGATGTGTAATTATAACATGTCGTGCTACAAAAGTGAATATCTAATCAATATGTAACGCATGTCAAGGATTTGATTAGAACAAAGCGAGGTCGTCCACCTTGATTCATAATGTTTGGTAGGAAGAACTGGTGGTAACAATTGTGAAGAAAGTATCTGGTAAGAAAAAACGGTTGTGGCGTGTTTACGTTTTCATGACAACATTTAAAGAAAATAATATGTCGTTTTAACACACGTGACTTGATCTGTTATTATGTTAAACGTTGTTCACAGTTCCTACCCAGATATAATTCTATTTTCTCTCGGCAGCTATTTTACGCTTACGTAAAACCCTTGCTTGTATATAATTTATATAATTACCGGGGACCATTATCAGCGTGTATGGCACATGATGCCCCCACGTCTCCATGAGATTCTAAGGCCCAGTCCACCATAGAAATAACGGCATTCGGTCGGGTCCATGTGATTCCGATCCATCCCGACCTATTGTTTCACTTTCGTCGACTAGAAAGTTAAGCTGTCTTTGTTCTCCATCAATGCGGAATCCTAAATATTTGAACTTTTCTGAGGGAAAGAAAGTAAAGTGGACCCATCTGCCTGGAGTGGTGGGGTAAACTGACATTTTGACTAAAGTCAAACGTATAGTGGTTATATTTAGCTTCCCCTTCTTCGTCACGAGATTCTTTACTTCTTTTAAGACACAGCATTGTAAAGTTCTCTTTCTTGCTGAGCTCTGATAAACATGCTCCTTCATATCATTTAAGGATTGCAGTTTTTCTTCCCCTGTAACGGCATCAACAATACATTTTCTCATCTTCTCACATTTGGCACAAAACATCGTCCCCTCGGAAGATGCAATTTTAATATGATGAAGGCATGCTTGCCAAATGCCCTTGAACGTACTGATTTTCACCGAGTCTTACAGGTGTGTCCATATTGCAACAACTGCCTAACATACAGGTCGTGTACTCTTTACTAGTCGTCGTATTCTGACGTTAGATATATCGGCGGAATATTATCTGTTCCTCTTGGAGCCGCAGGCTGCGGAATTCCAAACTCGTCCGCGTTATTCGTAATGAAATGCACTACCGGCTTGACGTCTTCAAATTTGAGCGCATGAACTGTTTTTTTCCGCTGTTCCCATGCTTTCTTGGTGTCGCACCCTTTTCATTATAGTGGGGTAATCAAACTTTGTAGTGAATTTTCTACCTATGTCAGTACGCCACGAGAAATGTATTTTTTACATACATTCTTGCCGCCAACTTGAATCTATGCCGAATTCTCTTTCTCTTTTTACCCCGTTTAGTTGTGTCAGTGTCAATGTCTTTTCCCAGTGTTACCATAATGAACAATTCCTTTTCATTTTTATCCATTTCTCTCATTGTTAGAACATGATCATACAGTTGAGATACAGTAAACTCTTCAGAACATTTTAGGTTACAGCCGCAACCTTGTTTAACAAACCGCTTAATATTTAGTTCATCATCGTCAGTTTGATGCAACAATTTTTCATCATCACTTAAAGAAATATCGCTGCGATAATTATCCTCATTTTGAATGAGGTAGCCTCTAGAACGAGAGTTAATCATAGCGTCATGCAAACTAGCTTGAACATTATCATCGGCGTCGGTGTTTGTAACGGCGTTCTACCAGAATGATCAGAGAAGAGGCTCTGAAGTTCCTGAAATAATGCACACAAATTAAAAATATTTCACAAATCTGGAAAAAATGTTTTCTTCAAATTGATCTTAATGTATTATTAAGAAAGATCTGTACAAAAAAAGGGGAAGGTGGGGGTGGGGGAATTGTCGTGCTATGTCAAGGATATAGATTTTTTGTAAACATGGTAAATTAATAGCTTTCACATTTATTTATGAAAAATAAAAAAGTCTTAACGGGACGCGAACCAGCGCGTAAAAGTATAGATATTTCTTCTACAGCCGACCACTATACCGACTGAGCCAGCCGGGCAGCATTGTGAGACATTCAAATTAACTGGTATTTATACTATACACAAACACAAAAATCGATAATGATCGTGACTCAGCATAAAATATGCTGCCAGGGGCGTATCGATAGGACGTCCAGGTGCATGTTCCCCCGTGTTTTTGTTTACAAAATACAGAGTACATATGGGTTTCGATAAAAAGTTTTTCCCGATGTGTACAGTGGGCATGCGCACAGTGACTATACGCCACTGACTTCATTCTCTTTCGGCCATATCATTTAAATTATATTATACATCTAAATGCATACTGTAAATAGGCCTATACATTATACAAAGAGAGATATCGCATTATAACCAGGTTCCGAAAAGTTCATCGTTTTCTATCGATATTCCCTGTCATAAAATATCAAATTGGCCTTGGCCCTGGGAAAATTTGTGTTGTCGCCACATCGGGCCGCTCGGCATTACATCTGCATTTCACGTAGATCTAATCATATAACCTTTGTAGATAATAAACAAATCTAATTACAGAAAAATCTTACCTCTAATTCACTGTCACTATCCATTTTAATCCATTATTTTATTCCGTTTCACATTGAAACTGTAAATTTAAAACAACCGGCCATTTTTTTTTACTTCCTGGTTAAAAATCCGCATGTAAATAATTGTGGTGTCAAAAACAGGATTTTCCCAACGTCATCAACGATGTCACTAATACAGGTTTTGTCATGACGCGGCCCATATATATATATACATATTGTTGCTGACTTGTTTATTTTGGGAAAAGTATTTAAGCTAACTGGCTGATTCAAATTTGAGCTGAAGGATAATTATTTATTCTTTACAGTGATGTCTGTTTTAACTTAACTAAAAACAAACTTAATAAGAACAATTACGTTCGTTTGACCGTATGTGAAACTGCGACAGTGACGTGATTCGGCAAATTTAAAAAATATATATATACATATTGTTGCTGATTTGTTTATTTTGGGAAAAGTATTTAAGCTGGCTGGCTAATTCAAATACGAGCTGAAAGATAATTCTTTATTCTATACAGTGATGTATGTTTAAGCTATACTAAGAACAAACTAAATAAGAACAATTACGTTCATTTGACCGTATGTGAAACTGCGACAGTGAGGTGACTCGACAAATTAAATATGTATATATCGTTGGTGTATTATTTCTTTTGGGAAAAGTATTTAAACTAGCTGGCTCATTCAAATACAAGCTGAGAGATTATTCTTCATTCTATAAAGTGACTTCTGTTTTAACTTTAATAAACAAAATAAAATAATATGACCGTAGGTGAAACTGCGACAATGATCATGTGACTATGCAAATTGTACATATACATGCATAATGATACATGTAGCTGGCTCATAGTAGGTAATTCGACTTGCTTTTGGCTTCAGTTGTCTTGTTTAATTAAACTATGATGGATTTAGTGGTCTATTGTTCCATATTGCACGTCTGGCGCATTCTAATTAACACCGTTCGATACTGAATATACAGTGCGGTCGACGTGTCTGTGTCGGCATTTTGTATTTTCATACAATTCAGTTTTGTCACCATGTGTGCCAATAAACAGGATGTAATAATCGGTGGAATGCTTTCCGTTTGATTTTTAGCTCGACTGATCAGAGATCAGCAGAGCTTATGCCGTGGTGCGGCGTCCGTCGTCCGTCCGTCTGTCCCGTACGTCCGTCTGTCCGTAAACTTTTATTTGTAGCGACAACTCCTCTGAAACTACTGGATGGATTATTCATGAAACTTTACAGAAAAGTGCCGATAAAGTCTAGTTGATCCTAGCAAAAATTCATGTTGATGTGAAATCCAAGATGGCCACCAAAGCTAAAAATAGAGTTTTTAAAATACAAGTTTGTAGCGACTACTTCTTGAAAACTAAAAGTGATATTGATATGGGACTTTTTCTAAAATGATCAGCATGACATGATGTTGATCCTTGTCAAAAGTCGGAAACTACTTGGCGGATTGTCATGAAACTTTACAGGAATGTTGCTCTTGATGTCTTGTTGATCCTAGAAAAATTTCAGGTCGGCCGGAAATTCAAGATGGCCGCCACAGCTAAAAATCGATTTAAAATAAATAAGTTTGTAGCGACTACTTCTTCAAAACTATAAGAGATATTGATATGGGACTTTTTCTAAAATGATCAGTATGACATGTTGTTGGTCCTTGTCGAAAATCGTTTTGATTTGACGTTAAACATGGCTGCCAGCGGCCATCTTTGTTTACATAGAGTTATATAATGAAAACTAGTAGCGACTACTTCTCTGAAACTACTTGACGGATTTTCATGAAACTTCACAGGAATGTTGCTCTTAATGTCTAATTGATCCTAGCAAAATTTCAGGTCGGCCGAAAATTCAAGATGGCTGCCACGGTTAAAAATAGATTTTCAAAAAACAAGTCTGTAGCGACTACTTCCTGAAATCAAAATAAATCAGTAGAGCTTCAAGGTCATTGACCTCTTGTATTACACCCTTCCACCCCTAAGTCAGAGGTGTCATACCGAATATACAAGGTGGTCGTGCGCGATATTTCGGTATATTGTCCCCTTAGAAGGGCCGTAACAGATATAATTCAAAGGGTTGTTTTGTGTTCAAAATAACAGGATGTTGGTGATCGATATAATATTTCTGTTTTATTGCACGCAAGTACCCCAAAAGTCAAACGTGTCATACCGAATACACAGGTATCGTATCGTAATACTATTTTTCAACCAACTTAAACAGCAAAATTTGAGACGAAAACAAAGGCTATACTATACAGAAATCAAAGGACGTCATTCAAATCTACACAATAATGGCAATACAAAGGAATAATTATTTTGAATATCGAACCATAAATAAAACAGGAGTTTCACTTAGAATGTGTATAGATTTTTATGAAAAATAAAGACAATTTTATTTATGAATTTTCAACCAATTTCAACCAAATTCAGCTGCGTTATTTGAGAACAAAACAAAGGCTATACAGAAATCCAAGGCCGTCATTCAAATCTACACAATAATGGCAATACAAAGAAATAATTATTTTGAATATCGAACCATAAATAAAACAGGAGTTTCAATTAGAATGTGTATACATTTTTATGAAAAATAAACTGTAGAAAAAGAAAATCAACACAGCTATCGAGCATATTTTCGCCGCTAAAACCCAAGTTATAATATGAATTCCATAATTTTTTTCAATAAATTAAAAGCAGTACATGCAGATTTAAATAACTTACCTCGATATTTGAAATATATCGTGTAGTAGTGTTAATAATTCATTTGTAGGTCAGCATCAACTCATTTCAGGATAATCGATCGCCTCAAAAAAAGCCGCCACACTGACTGGTACCCTGTTGTTTACCGCAGAATAATCAGGGAACCAGCTTATTGGCCATTCGGCGGATAAATCGGGAATTAACAAGGGGCGTATAGGGAGTTTCAAATCCAGGGTACCTGTATATCCATGTCCATGTTAATATATTATGGATTCTTTCAATGTTCCGGAAAGACACTATAAAATCATTATTATTGATTTAAATCAAATATGTTTGATATCTTTAGTTAAATTTAATTAAAAGAATAGTAATAAGAATAAAAAAATACTGGAAAATATATTTAAAAAATGTTATTCTCCATGTTAATATATTTCAGTGGATTCTGCATTAGCGAAAAGAACTTTCAATGTTCCGAAAAGACACTATAACATCTTTATTATTTATTTAAATCAAATATTGTTTGTACAATTATTTAAATTTAAGTATAAGAATAGTAAGGCTAAATAAAATTATACCTGAGTTTACTGTAACCCGACCGACCCTCTGAAAACACCCCCGATTCCTTTTTATTTTATTGAGAAAAAAAATTTGTTGAAAAAATAATAATGTTCACGCGATAACAGTGCATTTTTCAATTTTGACAGCTGTTTTGACTGTACAGTTTCGAAAATGTCAGCACATGGAAGCGCACTCTCCATAAAGAATCAATTGTTGAATTGTTTGACAAGTACCACAGACAGGTCGGTAAATGCCCAGAGTTCCAGGCCACCTGTCGTAAGATTGTTTCTAAAATAGTAATATTAATGTGCATATGTTTACTTGCTTCTCAGCACTAAGCATTGGCATCGACTACTACTACATTATAACTTCTTGAAGAAGTATGCCCTTTCATAATAATTTTCTGAACTCCACCTCATAATAACTAACATGGGAAAGGTTTAAATATGTATTACTTTCTGATGTTAGAGAAGTAATATACATGTAAGTCAACACTTTTACAAAACTATTCAAATGGTCAATTGACATTTGACATTATAACTCTGAATATTTATTCAGCTGTCTCACAGTCTGGGAGGCAAGTTTGGTCAACCACAGAATTTGTGGGTCCCCCATCCTTCCGGACGGTCATATATTCAGGAAGAGCATGGAAGTCAAGTCACTCATAACGTGTCAGGCCCCACCGGAGATCACACTGTACGGAGCTGGACTGATCCCAGCTGACTCATGTTCTCATTGCTGTTGGAGCTGAGTCCCTTCTTTCAGACTTGCGGAAAACATTTAAAACTGTTTTACCCCTTTGTAATAATTGCAAATGTTTGGGAAAAGAGCCAGTTGTTACCAGGCCTTTTGGGAAACAATAAAACATACACAATTTCATATTGTTATCGGTTGTAGCTTTTAAAATACCACATTTTCCCATTCATCAAAGCTCATCGCCACCTTAAATGTAATTTCGCCAAAAAATAAAAAAATAAAATAAAATGCCTGCCTACCTACCCTATTTTTTTCAGCAATGTTACAGTAAACAAAGGTATCATTTTATTTTGCCTAATAAGAAAAAAATGGATTTAAATGAACATTATACTCTATGTTAATATATTTTAGTGGATTCTGCATTAGCGAAAAGAACAATCAATGTTCCGAAAAGACACTATAATATTGTTATTATTGATTTAAACCACTATTTGTTTACATCATTAGTTACATTTCAGCAAATGAATAGTAAGTAATCAACAACAAAAAATAAATAAAATGATTATGTTTAAATTATTGAATTGAAATTTTAATTTTGTATAAATCTGATCTCGAGTTGTCCGGAAAGACAATCAAATGTCCCATAAAGACATGATATTAATTATGGTTCATTCTTTATTATTGATTAAAATCAAATATTTTTTATTTTATTTTTTATTTTATTTGATACATATTACAACAAAATTGTTATTAATGATTAAAATCAAATAAGTTATTTTTTTGTTCGTTCTTATTAAAAAGTACATAAGAATGAAAGAAAATATGAAATTTGATTGATCTAGTTGGATAACAATGGAGGTATAAGTGTGTTTTCAATTATAACTATGTATGTGACACCTTTTCAAACTGGTATATAACTAACGCGGCACGTGTAATTGGAATACCTAGATTAATATGCCTTTATGTAATTGGATTACACTATTTTTATCAATTAAAACTTTCGGAAAGGGTCAAAAATGGCTGTGTCCAGGGGTTCCAAAGTTTGTATATGGAGATTTTACATGTTTTTACATAGACTTAAAATTTAGTGTTGGGAATCGGCTGAACATTTATGATCGATCATCAGAATATTTAACTGACCGATGATTGATCATTAATCGATTAAACATGGCTGCTATAAAAATGCAAGCCTTTTTCAGACTATAATGAAGAAAATAATCACATTTCAAGTATGTTCTGGTAATAAACTAACTGAATAAAACTGACCAACATATATTTAAAAAAAAACAAGTTGTGAATGTGATACCCACTATAAATATGTGATTACTTGTTGCAAAATTATAACTCATTTTACTTTCTTATACATTTCTGTAAAAGAGCATGAATTAGCCATAATTTTCAACAAGCGAGTGTAGTCGATCATGAAAAATTGTAATTGATTAATCAGATCAAAGGCATAACTGATCGATGATCGATCAAATTGATTAATTGGAACAACACTAACTTATATAGGGCATTTGTAAACAACATTTCCTCAGAAACCACTTGACCAATTTTAACCAAATTTCACGTGGACGATACTCAGATGTCAGTGTCTACCAAAGTTATACAAATAAGGTCAATGCAACATCCAAGATGGCTGCCATTACTATATATGGATTAAGTTAAAAATACTGTATTTTTCCCCTTTAAGACATTCATTTTTCATCTGATCTTTACCAAACTTTAATAGATTGTTAATACCAATGAAAGCTCAGACAAGATCGAAAACCAGCTATATCGGACCAAAAACACTAGAGTTATGTGCCCTTGAATTATTGAAAAATGTCATTTTCAGCCTTGTGAACACTCTCGCGCCTTCATTTTGTATTTGATCTTTCCCAAACTTGGCCAGATTGTTGATATCATTGAAAGCTCGATTGATTTTGAAAACCAGCCAGATCTAACCAGTAACATCGGAGTTATGGCCGTTTTTCAATATTTGGTAATGTACACTGGAAACCCCTCCCACTGGAGGCATATTTATTTTTTTCCCGTAAAAAGTCCTTGGTTGAAAAAAAAAAAAAATTATTTTCATTTCTTTTTTTTTCTTTTTTATCACATAACGTGCAATAAAGCCATGACTTATTTCTCTAATACACTCAGGTACAGCCGCGTAACGTAGCGACGTCATGTAAACAACAAACAACGTCATGGTTTGTCTTAAAAATTGCCGCTGTATATAAGGAAAATTGACAACATTAAAGTGAAACTATCACGTCGTAGGTGTGTTATGTGATAAATAGAATCTTACATACGTGACTTTGTATTACCAGGGCCTCCTCTGGCCAATTTTTTCTTGCGCCACCACTTGCGCCAAATGAAAAAAGTTGGAGCCAAAGTGGAGAAATTGGAGCCATTGGCTCTAATGGCCCAAGCCATATTTCTTCTAGAGTTTTATGTATAAATGTATTTTAAATGTGAAAATAAGAGATTTGGTTTATATCTGGTAAATTAAGGAATGAAATGAATCAAAGCAAACAATATTAATAAAAATTATTTATATATATATGTTTTCGAACCCACTATCTGGTAAGTTTCTACATCGCATGTTTGCTTAAATCAACTAGCTGAACCTAATGACAGCAGGAATCATACATAGAGTCTTTTATTTGATTGATTAAGATGTATAGGCAGGCCTTTATATATCAGTAACAAGTTCAGAACCTGCCGTTTTTTCGTATTTCCGGAACCGCAAAAACCCATGACATTCGCTTATTTTTACGTCTTTTTTAATTTAATTTGAAAAGATAAACTGCCATATACATTAAAAACATATTTTGGCAATGAAATACACATAAAACCTCCTGGAAACTGATTAGTAAACCAGTGTTTTGTGTAAAATGTTCGCATTTTTTTGTGAAATCCAGATTCAGACACCTCAAAATTATGAATGAACAAAAATAAAACAAATGTCACGTGGATCTAGTCAATCCTGTAAAATATGTAAATTAATAAGGCGTTGATTTATGTTTGATTGGTAGAACCTGATTGGCTAGATATTATTCAGTGGTGTAATACTTTATGGTTGCAAGGTGTTGCATGAGAGACTTGATTACCCCTCGAGGCGAAAACGACAGTCATCAGTTGTTATTTAGGGATTAAGTCAATTACAGGAACACTAAAGGTTATCAGCTTTGTTTGTTTATTTAATGCTACTTGATTTTCATGAAACTTCACAGGAATGTTGCTCTTGATGTCTAATTGATCCTAGCAAAATTTCAGGTCGGCCGGAAATTCAAGATGGCCGCCACTGCTAAAAATAGATTTTCAAAAAACAAGTTTGTAGCGACTTCTTCCTGAAAACAAAATCAATCAGTAGAGCTTCAAAGTCATTGACCTCTTGTTCTTTAATTGGGAGCTTAGGGGCCCTTGTTGAAACAGTTTTACATAGAGTTATAGGGAAGAACTTCAAAAATCTTCTTGAGATAAAGTTTTAATATTTGTCATGTATTATTAGCTTATGGATCCTCTACCAAGTTTGTTCAAATTTGGCCCTGCCTCAGAGGTCACAGTTTTACATAGACTTATATAGGGAAAAACTTCAAAAATCTTCTGCTCTGTAACGAAAAGAGCCAAAGTTTTAATATTTTGTATTTACCATCAGCTTATTGTCCTCTACCAAGTTTCCTCAAATGGTGACCATTGGGTCAAATTTGACCACGCCCCAGGGGTCACAGTTTTACATAGACTGATATAGGGAAAAACTTAAAACACTTCTTCTCTGAAACTACAAGAGCTAATGGTTTACTATTTTGAATTTATTATCAGCTTATGTTCCTCTACAAACATTGTTGGAATGGTGACCCTGGGGTCTAATTTGGCCCCTCCACAGAGGTCAAAGTTTTTCATAGACATTATACACTAAACCAAATTGCTAAGTACCTACCTAAGAATATGTCAATAATATTCTCATTGTTTTGTGTATTTTGAGCTTGATTAGAGATACGGTTAAACTGCAAAATAACGAGCGTAAATCAGCTGCTCTGATTGCATGAACATATTTTAAAACTTTTAAGTAAATGTGTTTCCTTAGAAATAAGTTATAAGACTTATACAACTGGGTATATAGGATTTTATTAAGTACTTCGACGAATTAGTGAAGCTTTTGATGTTCCTAATTCTAAAATATGCCAGTTAAAATTATTTTGACATCATGTTTTACTAGCATTACCACTACAAATGCGTTTGCAAATGAAATTTTCTAAATATTTAACGTTAACACTGAATTACAGTTACTTGAATTTCAAATAAATGGGTAAATTTTTTCTGTTTTTCTATTATTTCATACCAATTTTAAGAATTTTATATCTTTAAGCGATCTTTGACTCATGTTATGTGTTTTATAAGCACATTTCATGTTTTCATATAAAGGGAGGGTAACTCTCAAAAGATGTAACAATTTAAACAAAAAATAAATGTTTTACAAACTATGGGTCAAAACAAAATACTTATCACATATCTATTCTAAAATTTATTTAAAGTAAGAAAATTAGTTAAGATACAAAAGTGAGTAATTAGGAATTTTGTTCAGTGTATACTATAAAAGTTATACAAATGAAGTTCCTGGGGTAAAAATTTGCAGGGCCCCGGGGTTTCCTATCCATCCATTTCCATACAAACATTCTCTAAATATGAAGAACCAAGTTTTGCAACTTTATTACCTTATGTCATACTCAGTTTTCAATCTAATAATCAATTTGCACTTGTGAATTACTTTTTTCTGTTTGCAAAAATTCTCAGGTGAGCGACTCATCATGGCAGTGAGGGCCCTTTGGACCTCTTGTTTATATTTTAAATTTATTTTTTAATTTTCTTGTAATGAAATTTCGTATGAGTACATTTGATCAGTATTCCACAATTATTTCACTGGATTTTTGTTCGATTATTCGCAACTCGATTTTTTCATTAAAATGACCAATGTTAATCGACTGAAATACAAATTAAATATTCTTGTTAGCATATGTTTTGTACTGGAATGTTTAAAAAGTACATGGGTGGAATAATCGAAGAAAAATGCGATACATAGGGATTCACATTGTCGTCCGTCAGTTTGTCACGAAAACTTAACGTTGACAACAACTTTATCATTTTTTCATGTTTCAGTATATACCATCATGACAACATTGGCATGACCTTACTAAAATATAAAGGTCAAGGTCACACTGAAGGTCATTATATGGGTCAAATACTCATTTTTTTCTTCACGTAAACTTAACGTTGGCTATAACTTTCTCATTTCTTGATATTTCTTCATCAAACATTCAATATATACTCATCATGACAACATCGACGGCCCATACTAAAATATAAAGGTCAAGGTCTCACTGAAGGTCATTATAAGAGTTAAATACTCTTTTTTTTCTTTAGAAAAATTTAATGTTGCCTATAACTTTCTCATTTCTTCATCAAACTTTCAATACAGGGCTCAAATTTAAGCTTTTTTTAACTGGCATTTTGCCAGTCAGTTTTTCAAAATGCCAGTAAACTTTTGAAGCACTGGCAATATTAGTGCTTAACAGCCTTCTAGTTTAGAATATTGCTAGGAAGTAAAACTATTTTGGCATAATATAGTTTATAGGCATAAACTACGAGTCAAAGTGATAACAAAAAGGACTATTATTTATTGTTTGCTAGAGTGAGCTATAATTTGTCAGTTCATTTTTTTTATAAACTGTTGTTTTGTTGCCAGTTGATAAAAAAAGAGGTAAATTTGAGCCATGCAATATATACTTATCATGACAACCTCAACATGACCATACTAAAATATACTAAAGGTCAAGGTCACACTGAAGGTGAAATAATAATTTTTTACTTCAGGAAAACTTAGGCCTGTTTGTCAATGTAATTTATCTGTGTCCAAAAAACCTTATCCTGACAAATCGCTGACAGGCGACACACGTGTTCCGCAGAACACTCATCTAGTTTCATTGTTAGCTCAACTGTTCAAAGAATAAGAGACTGATGTTATCACATGTGCATGGGTGTCCCACTGCACCTCAAGCTGTGAATTCAAGTTGTGTTTAGGAGTCTATATCTCTTACTTTCCTTGTCCTAGCTGGACCAAATTTGGGCGTGAGCTTCCTTATTAGCTCGACTTTTCGAAGAATAAGAGAGCTTATGTAATCAAGTCGGCGTTGGGGTCAGCGTCCCACATCAAGGTTTGCGTGTAAGCTGTGTTTACAAGTGAAGTCTATGTCTCTTACATTTTAAGCTCGACTTTTCGAAGAATAAGAGAGCTTATGTAATAAAGTCGGTGTTGGCGTCAGCGTCCCACATCAAGGTTTGCGTGTAAGCTGTGTTTACAAGTGAAGTCTATGTCTCTTACATGTTAAGCTCGACTATTCGAAGAATAAGAGAGCTTATGTAATCAAGTCGGCATTGGCGTCAGCGTCCCACATCAAGGTTTGCGTGTAAGCTGTGTTTACAAGTCTATGTCTCTTACATTTTAAGCTCGACTATTCGAAGAATAAGAGAGCTTATGTAATCACCCCGGCGTTGGCATCCCACATCAAGGTTTGCTTGTAAGCTGTGTTTACAAGTCTATGTCTCTTGCATTTCTTATCCTAGCACAGCCAAATTTGGCTATGGGCTTCCTTATAGCATTATCTTAAGGGCTGCTTAAGCAATTTTGGTTCCTGTAACCAAATTCCCATGTCATTAAAGCTATCTGTGCTCCATATTAATGTGATCATCTAGACATTTACTCCCTCTACCCCTAAACATTGTTACAATAAAACCGAGGTCTGTATAATAATATTGGTCTTTATTCTGTTCATACATGCTCCTATCTAAAAAAAAACAACATTATTATATTCTCACAACCTGATGTTCCTAATTGTCTGCGACATAAAGTCAACTTTTCTGTATAACAAATTGTTACTGTATAGGTAATTCATCATAAGAAAATAAAAAACAAAGCTTGACATTGAATTTCAGTACGTTTTTGAAAACACTGGTAATCTTTTTTATGATCCACCAATAGATTCATGTATAGTCGCCATTTTGTCCGACCGGCTGGCTCACCTCCCACTTGTCAGTCGTGCTTTCCTTGTACAGACCATAACTTGAAAACTACATTTGGAACAGGAATGAAAATTGACACAATGAGGAAGGTAGCATAAGATTAAGAACCATATCTTCATTCAGATTAGAGTTATTGCCCTTTGTAATTTTATACATTTATATTTAAATTTCTTTTCCGGAACATAACTTGAAAACTACATGAAATTTGACACAATGAGAGGAAGTGCAGAGTGCAGGAACCATAACTATTTTTTCACTCAAATTAGAGTGCCTTTTGTGTAATTTTGTTTTTGAAAGACATGTCCTGAGCATAACTTGATAGCTACTAAGGCCAGACTTTTTTAATTTTTAGGTTTACCGACCCGCCGACCCCAATTATTGCCGAAATCAGACGCCTTCGTGGGTATGTTTTCATGATTTTTTTTATTATTATTCCCTCCTCCTACCCTTCATTTTCCCAGAAAAAATCGGTAAACCTAATAATAAAAAAACCCTGGCCTAATGGGATTGGAATGAAACTTGACACAGTGATAGTGGGCAATGAGAGGAAGTTTTGAGCACAAGGATCCTAACAGTATCTTTATTCAAATCAGAGTTATTGCCCTTTGTAATTGTATACTTTATGCTGTTTTAGCTTCTTTCTACCAGTGGCATCAGTAGCTAAGTGGAAAAGTTATTGTGCATTAGAGCTGCAGACCAATCTCATTAAAATCAGCCCTTTATGACCCTACGATACAAGGAGAGTATGAAAGCATAATTAGGATTTGATTTTAATGCACTCCAAGCTGAATATTAGATAGGAAACATTACCCTTCATCTCATCTCCCTTGTTATATTCACTGCAAATGTATTTGTTCTTTGGTTCATTTTCAGCACATGTTAGGCTATCCAGTACTTTATACCTCCAACGAACCGTAAGAATCACACTTTCTCACAAGTTGAGCTCCCAGTGGGATTTGAACCCGCAGTGGAGAGACACAAGATGGTTTCAGACTTAGCGTCTTTATCATCCCGGCCATGAATTTTGCATACCCGTATTGATCAGTAATGTTTGATGGTATTAAATAATTGCCTTTTGCCAACTGTGTTGAATAACTGTGATCAGGAATACAACTCTAGAAGAAAATAATTGATTTAAACAGAGAATACCTCGGTGTGCGTTTGATGCTACAGACTAAATGTCTGTTATAATAAGCTGGCGTCTGCTTTTGTGTTGTTTTTTCCATTGTCAGTTTCCTCCTTTGACACTTATCTTTATATAGGTATATCTGATAACTGACAAAGTGGATCTGAGACTGGCATGCAGGGCTAGGTAGACTTGAAATCTAGAGGAATACAGTTTCAAGCCTCATCGAGGCCTATGCGTTTTATCAGTGTGTAATTGGTCGTAGGCAAGACACTTTTCTTTAGCATCATCCGTCAGATGGGGACATAAACTGGACGATCACGTGTATCCGAGTATCCGCAGAGCACCTAGAAGAACCATAGGAATCTATTGGTTAGTAAGGGTAGGGCAGGTTCCCGGATTCCAACATATCCTTCCCCTCTCTCTTTGGTGGCTCTATATAACCTGTAATATGTTGATGAGCCGTTAAACAGCATTCAGTTCCAAGTGTTTAAATCATTTGTCTTATTGTTCATTTCCCACACATAAATGGAAAATTAAATAATTGCATATTGAACCTGATGAATCAGTAATGCTAATGCAAAGTGCTCATCAGACCCACTCTTGCAAATAATAATAACAGGTCTGTCTGATCAACTGTTTAAAATAATCCCAAGTGAAAAGATAGAAAGAAACAGCCTAGCTATACTGAGCAAAATAAATTTAGCACATAAAATGTATGCCATTTCCATAGACGAGATAATACAAAGCTGTGTAGGTTTGGGTTCAATGATAATTTTTAGTGACTTAGATATGGCCAATAATAATGCAACAAAGTCATTTATAAACAAAGTTGGTCAGGGGCGTACCTGGGCATACGCACTGACGCACGGGCGTACAGGCTATTAAAGAAGCAAACAAATAAAAAAGGCGAATAATGCGAAAAATGCAATAAAAACTGAAGGTATAGTGGGGTTAGGCACATTTGTGAATCCAAAACTCGATGGTGTGTATACCTAAATTAGCCCCAGGAACGCCCCTGTTGGTGATAACAATAAAACAAATATGATGGAACATACTTTTTGTGTCACCTGCGTAGCATGGCAGACACTTAGAGATCACTTTGTCTGTTGTTCGTCTGTCTTCGTCGTCCGTCGTTTGTCACACTTGAACCTACAATCTCATCTTGACCATAACTTGAAAAGTATTTGAACTATGTTCATGAATCTTCACACACATCTTAATCTTACCTCAAGGAATGTCGTTTAACATGTCCAATAACTCCGAATTTTATTTTGGCAAAGTAATGCCTCTTTTCAGAAAACTTGAACCTGCAACCTAACCAAGCTCATAACTGACCATAACTTGAAAAGTATTTGACCTGTGTTCATGAAACTTCACACACTTCTTCATCTTACCCAAAGAAATGTCGTTACACGTCCTAATAATTCCGATCTTCATTTTGGCTGAGTTATGCCCCTTTTCATAAAATGTTTACCTGCAGCCTAACCTGGCTCATAACTTGGCAAAATAGTGACCAATGGTCATTAAACTTTATACAGTTTTTCTTTATCAGTTAGTCAATGCCATTGACATTTCATCTGAATCATTTTGGCAGAGTTATGACCCTTTTCCTAAAACCTTAACCTGCAACCTAACCTAACTCATGACTTGGAATGAATGAATGAATGAATGGTGTTTTACGGCACGTCGACACATACATTGGTCATATTGTGTGCAAAAACTGATGAAAGATGAAGAAATGAAGGATAAATTAAAAATTAATGTAAGTAATATAAACTATATATATGTAAATCAACAAATGCCCGAAAACGTTTATATAAAGAAGTAAATATATACAAGAACATATAATGATTTATATAGTCTGACTTCCTTCAGGAATTCTAAAACAAGACTAAAATCTATAGTATTAAATAACTCGGTCATAGTATTAACATTGTAGTACCTTTGACGCATAGGATCAAAGTCTACTTATTCCAACAAGATGTGTTTGACCATTAACGGTGCAAAGCAGGGTATACATTCTGGCAATGAATGAGTATTACGTGTATGCCCTATCCTGCACCGGGCTAGGACAACTTCCTCTCGACGAATGGGTCTACTAGAAGAACGCCATTCTCCGAGTAACGGTTTAATTGAATGGAGTTTATTGTTAACTGACAAATCCCAAACAGCTTGCCAAGAGTTACGAATATATGTGTTAATACAACTTTTAAAATCGGTATAAGGTAATTTGGCATTAGATATATGTAAACCTAATGCTGCTTTAGCAGCACTAACAGCTCTATCATTACCACGTATTCCTACATGGCTTGGAAGCCAGCAGAAAATAATAACATTATCAACTGTAAGAGAATGGTACTTTTTCTAAAAGTTGAAGCACAACTGGGTTATCATGTTTCATATTACCCAGTGCTTGAAGAGATGTAAAGGGAATCAGAAAAGATTACAAAATGGTCATCATCAGAATCCTGAATATAATTTAAGGCAAGTTCAATTGCCTTAAGTTCAACTGAAAAGATAGAGGCCTTGTCAGGCAGGCGGCTCTTTATGCTGTGTTTGTGAACAACAGCTGCTGCAGCTACTTTATCTCCATCTTTAGAACCATCTGTTTATATATGTTGAAAGTTACTGTATTTCGATTTAATTTCATTAAATTTGCTTTGAAAGACAGTAGGGTCTGTACTAGATTTTTTACTATTACAAAGATCGAAAATAATTGTTGGTGTTTCCAAAGTTCAACTCATGACTTGGCAAAATATTGACCTGTGGTCATGCAACTTTATACAGTTCCTCCTTATTTGTTATCCAATGCAGCCTGAGTTACGCCCCTTTTCATAAACTATAACAAATGAAAAAAAATTGGCTCCATAATTCATGAAGGATTGCACCCCCTGTTTTGCAACTTTATAGTTAGATAGTATATGGTGAAATAAGCACACTGCAGGCAACACAAGTGTTCCATGGAACACCCTTCTAGTATATAGGTTATCATTCTAATTTCAATGAAAAGGGAGGTAATTTTAAAATTACGAAATTTGGAATGGTTTAATTTGTTTGAGAATAACAGTCGTTTGTGAACACATAATCATTTCAATGTTTTTAAACAGTGACATAATGGGCAATTCTTGTCAATGCCAAACATTAAATTTGTTAAAGCAATATGTTTGTATAATGAAATAAGTTGTTTTTAATATATGGGAGGTAATTCTGATACTTTGCTTAGAAAATAATAAAATAACACAAGTTTTTGAAAATGAACTTTCCTAGCATTTCTAATATCTTCAAACCATGAATTAAATCAGTGATCATAATGTTTAATCTGATTTTACTATGTCCCTAAAATGTTGTGCTAACCTTTTTTTTCCAGTTTATATTCACAAATTCATCCCGCTTTATTTCAAAGAGCTTAATAACTCTGATTTAACTCAAGAGTTTCCAATTGTTTTCTTATCGTGCAAACCAATCACAGAATATCCAATTTGATCAAATTTTATTAGCTTATTTGTATTATGTGATTTTTATATGCACTATAGTCCATTTGGTTATATGAGCCAGATGAAAATATGACAGCTGATGTTTTCAAGAGACATTTGTGGATTTATAAGCAGTCAGATGCAAAAATGTTTTTTTCCTCAACACTTTCATATAAAGCACGATATAAAGAAAGAAAGAAAGAAATTTTATCCTTGTCAATTGGCCTAGAATGTATCAAGGGAATACAGCTTACATTGATGTTAGAGAGTTGATTAACAGTTTCTAACTCGAGCTAAAAATTATGCATTTAGTCGTCTGTATGAGTATGACCCAAATCATCAGGGACTTCCGTTACTCCAGCAAAGCACTGTTATAAAGCATACTTACATTGTAAACAAAACAACAGTTGTTAATTTTATAAGCCTGTCTTTAGACGATGGTATGGTATTGTCCATGCTTCTGGTAATATTTGTTTGTATGTTAGATCTGCCATTCTCAACTGTCTCAGGGATTTGGAAAATATTTTTCATAATTGATTAGCACAAGGAGACAGTGCTTTGCTTCAAGGCCAAGGTCAGAGTCAATCGGTCATTGGTCAATGGTATAAAGGATCATCATTTTATATGAGTGACTGTATAATATTGATGTTAATAAACAAGTTGAATAAAATGATAGGATAAGAGGCTCTACCAATTAAGTGTCCTATCTTTTTATCCAACAAGTTTATTATAGTCAATAATATGCAGTCACGAATGTAAGATTCTGTTTATCACATAACACACCTACGATGTGATAGTTAAACTTTAATGTTGTCAATTTACCATGTTTATAGCGGCAATTTGTAAGAAAAATCATGATATCATTTTTAGCTCTACTGGCCAAAGGCCAGCAGAGCTTATGGGATGCCGAGTTGTCCGTCGTCCGTCCGTCCATCGTCCGTTGTTAACTTTTGTCTCGTTAAGATGATAGTGCCTTCATTTTTCATCCAATCTTTACCAAACTTTAACAAGTTGTTAATATCAATGAAAGCCTGGATGAGTTTGAAAACCAGCCAGATCGGCCAAGTAACATCGGAGTTATGGCCCTTGATTTAGTTAAAAATGCTATATTTTGCCTCGTTAAGACGATAGGGCCTTCATTTTTCATCCTATCTTTACCAAATTTCACCACATTGTTAATATCAATTAAAGCTCGGACAAGTTTGAAAACCAGCCATATCGGACCAGTAACACCAGAGTTATGGTCCTTGATTTAGTTAAAAATGCTATATTGCTATATTTTGCCTCGTTAAGATGATAGGACCTTCGTTTGTCATCCTATCTTTATCAAACTTTACCACATTGTTAATATCAATGAAAGCTCGGACAAGTTCAAAAACCAGCCATATCGGACTAGTAACAGCGGAGTTATGGCCCTTGATTTAGTTAAAAATGCTATATTTTGCCTCGTTAAGACGATAGGGGCTTCATTGTTTATCCGATCTTTACCAAACTTTATCAGATTGTTAATGTCGTTGAAAGCTCAAACAAGTTCGAAAACCAGCCACATCGGACCAGTAACAGCGGAGTTGTGGCCCTTGATTTAGTTAAAAATGCTATATTTTGCCTCGTTAAGACGATAGGGGCTTCATTGTTCATCCGATCTTTACCAAACTTTATCAGCTTGTTAATGGCATTGAAAGCAGGGCTCAATCTAGGCAAGGAATTTAGGGAGAAGTCACTTCTCCCTCAAGTGATTTTAGGGAGAAGTGGAGAGAATTTAGGGAGACTTCACGCAACGTGTATACGTAGACAACGGTTGAATAGTCATCACCATGTATATCGCAGTGCAGTGAATACAGTGTAATGCACACTAATTCTTTTTACTCTATAATATGAGCTTGAAATATTGATGCAAATTTCTATGATAATGGATTTATTACTATACTGTACCTTTTTAAAAAAAAAAAAAAAAATAGAAATTTAATTATTTTTTATTTTTTATTTATTTTTTAATTTTTCGGCGACTTGAACTTCGCTTTGATGTGCTGCCAAGGCGAAGTCAAGAGATCGCGGGCGCGTTCTTCGCCCAAATCGCCCTGTAGATTGAGCCCTGGAAAGCTCGAACAAGTTTGAAAACCAGCCATTTCGAACAAGTAACAGCGGAGTTATGGCTCTTTATTTAGGATAAAATGCTATATTTTGCCTCGTTAAGACGATAGGGGCTTCATTGTTCATCTGATCTTTACCAAACTTTATCAGATTGTTAATATCAATGAAAGCTCGAACAAGTTCGAAAACTAGACATATCGAACCAGTAACAGCAGAGTTATGGCCCTTGATTTAGTTAGAAATGCTATATTTTGCTTCATTAAGACGATAGGGGCTTCATTGTTCATCCGATCTTTACCAAACTTGATCAATTTGTTAATATCAATGAAAGCTCGGACAAGTTTAAAAACTAAACATATCGGACCAGTCAGCTGGGACCAGTAACAGCGGAGTCATGGCCCTTGATTTAGTTCAAAACGCTTTATTTTGCCTCATTAAGACAAGAGGGCCTTCATTTTTCATCGGATTGTTACCAAACCTTTTTCTTTTTCTTTTTTTAATTTTTTTTTTAATTTTTTTTTGTTTTGATTTAATTTTTTTTTTTTTTTAATTTTAATTTTTTAATTTTAATTTCTTTTTTAAATTTTTTAAATTTGAATATTTTATTTTATTTTTTCTTTCAATTTTTTTTATTTTTTTTATCTCTATGTTGGACCAATCGGACCAATAACAGAGGAGTTATGGCTCTTGATTTAGTTAAAAATGCTACATTTTGCCTCGTTAATATGGTAGGGCCTTTATTTTTTATCTGATCTTTACCGAACTTTAACAGATTCTTTAGTTATGGCCCTTGATTTAGTTCAAAAGCTGTTATTTGCCCGAAACTTCCAAAAAAACATAAATGGCAGTCACTCGCTTCATTGATGTTATAAGAGCCATGTTAGCCAGTAGAGCGTCCACAGGCCTTCTTGGGCCTCTTGTGTTGTTTTCGTGATGTCAGCTACATTATGAGGCTGTAATGCATTCGCCTTACAAATAATGCGACACCTTAAACTAAATTTAACGTTACTAACATGCATTTTATAAAGTAAGATTTCAAATAATGATAAATATTTAAGTTGCCTGAACATTTTGTATGATATACCATGCAAACAATTGGGATTAACTGTTTTACTGTATACAAACAAAGTGATCGGTCCTCATTTGCATCTGTAATACACTAGTGTATTACGAGAAATACTGGTAAGTCATGGCTTTATTACACTCCGAAAAGCCATGCTATGTGAAAAACTAATAATCTTGTCCGGTCTGTACTTCACTAACCAACTGAGGGATTTGGAAGACATCGCAGGTACGGTAGTTTGCTTAGATCAAATATACTAGTTTTCTTGTCAGGTTGGTATTTTCTTTCACCGACAGTGATTTGGAAGATATTTTGCATATTTGGAGACCAGATACATGTACCTGTTAGTATTTATACTCATGCTTAGCAAGTTTGCCACTCACTGCTCTGGGTTCGAATCCCACTGGGTCCAGCTCGACTTGTAAATGAGAAAATGTTGATTCTTACGGAACTAGGAATTGTAATACAGTGAGTAGTCGGACTCCACTACCAGCATCCATCTGTCCATCCTATGTACGTCTCTCAGTACTTTCAGTACTTTGATTCTATTTTTGAGATTTATTTATTTTACTTGAAATTGGTCGCCCTAATGGGATTGTTGCCGAGTAACAGAGAGTTAGATGAGATTACCTACTAATGCTAGTGCGGTCACTCCTGGATAATTACATCTACATAAACGGGAGCGATTGGTGTATTACAGCAGACAACCTCTTGTTAGGGCGCTTGTGGTTTCTCTTCTGGAATGTACGTAATCAATCATGGTAGTAGTTCATATAGTGTAATCGGTGTGTTTTTTCCGAGGCCTATCCCTATTCTTCTTTATATAGCATGAAATGACCTTCGTGGGATTAATAGTCTGTTAATATTCTGTCATTTAAATGAGTTCTTCCTTCTGAATTATTGCATCGTATATAATAATGCTAGAGTAATTGCATCCTCCCAGATTTTAATTAACAGTCCCGGTAAACCAATAATAATGCTTAATATCATGCATCATTTTACACTCTTAAAAAACAAAGCACGTTTTACTTACCGAGCCTCAAGTGAGTTTTTGCAATAGAAATATTCAGCTACAGAATATTAAATACATGCAGATAATGAGATAGATTTCCCTTTCAAAGTATTATTTGCAGTAAGAGAAAGCTAATTGTACGGAAAAGTGGCAATATTGATTTCCTGGTGGCTTCGTTGTTGTAGATTTCTACTACATGGCAGGGGAATATTGATCTACAAGGAATCATAATAAGCAAAGTTGTTCAAGACATCCTGAGAGATTTGTTCCAGGGCTCGGAAAGAATTGTCAGTGCTAAGACACTTATAGATTTTCTTTGGAAATGTTGTATTAGGTAATAAATACAGACCACTGCAATATGCGAGCATGGGGACATATTAAACTTATAGTATAGATGATTTTATGGCATTGTTCTATCTACAATAGCTTATGGAGGAAAGTTAAGATAAGGGTTATTTATTTGTAAGATTAATTCTCTGCTGATTATATACAATAATTGTGATTGTGTCATATTGGTAGATAAATGTAGTTCCTCAAAATCTCATATCTGTTTTCCCAGCCATTGACCCATGTGTTTTCTCATTGAAACATAGCTTTTCTCAGGTATTGCATCATGTGACCTCTGCAGAGTTTCTCCAACTATTGACCCATATAAATGTAAATTTTGACTCAGAAATGAAACAGATTTTCCCTAACTTTGGCTGATATAACCTCTGCTGTACGTCACATGAAACAAGAGTTTTCCCAATTTTGACTCACATGGCTTCATATTATGACCTCTGCTGTAACATATAAAACAGTTTTCCTAATAATATCTCCACTTTCACAGAGTGTCCGTAACGTCATGCCCCAGTTAACACATTTTTATTACTTGTATTTCTCAAACAGTTTTGAATGGTTTGTTTCCAAACTGCATATACACATAAAAACTGATGTCCTTATATCCATTTACATCACACATTCTTAATTGCCTAATTTATTACAGAATTATTGCTCGCCCTTTGTTTAATTGACTTAACATAAATTTAATTTCCACTCTAATATTGTATAATGTCCCTTAACACAGTTTTCTCAATTTTGTTTGAATGGATTGTTCCCAGACTTCATATACACATAACAACTGATGACCTCATGTCCCTCTACATCACACATTGTGATTATTATTTTTGAAACTTGTTTCATTGGTTATGTAAATCTTCTTTTCTTTTTTAGCTCTACTGGCCGAAGGCCAGCAGAGCTTATGGGATGCCGGGTTGTCCGTCGTCCGTCCGTCCGTCCGTCCGTCCGTCCATCCATCTTTAACTTTTGTCTCGTTAAGACAATACGGTCTTCATTTTTCATCCAATCTTTACCAAACTTTAACAGGTTGTTAATATCAATGAAAGCTCGGATAAGTTCGAAAACCAGCCAGATCGGACCAGTAACAGCAGAGTTAGTTCAAAATGCTATATTGCTATATTTTGCCGCGTTAAGACGATAGGGCCTTCATTTTTCATCCTATCTTTACCAAACTTCACCACATTGTTAATATCAATGAAATGTCAAACATTTTCGAAAACCAGCCAGATCGGACCAGTAACAGCGGAGTTATGGTCCTTGATTTAGTTAAAAATGCTATATTGCTATATTTTACCTCGTTAAGACCTTCATTTTTGATCCTATCTTTACCAAACTTTACCACATTGTTAATAGCAATGAAAGCTCAGACAAGTTCGAAAACCAGCCATATTAGACTAGTAACAGCGAAGTTATGGCCCTTGATTAAGTTAAAAATGCTATATTTTACTTCGTTAAGACGATAGGGGCTTCATTGTTCATCCGATCTTTACCAAACTTTATCAGATTGTTAATGTCATTGAAAGCTCGAACAAGTTTGAAAACCAGCCATATCCGACCAGTAACAGCGGAGTTATGGCCCTTGATTTAGTTAAAAATGCTATATTTTGCCTCGTTAAGACGATACGGCCTTCATTTTTCATTCTATCTTTACCAAACTTTACCACATTGTTAATATCAATCAAAGCTCAAAAAAGTTCGAAAACCAGCCAGATCAGACCAGTAACAGCGGAGTTATGGTCCTTGATTTAGTTAAAAATGCTATATTTTGCCTCGTTAAGACGATAGGGCCTTCATTTTTGATCCTATCTTTATCAAACTTTACCGCATTGTTAATTTCAATGAAAGCTCGGACAAGTTCGAAAACCAGCCATATCGGACTAGTAACAGCGGAGTTATGGCCCTTGATTTAGTTAAAAATGCTATATTTTGCCTTGTTAAGACGATAGGGGCTTCATTGTTCATCTGATATTTACCAAACTTGATCAGATTGTTAATGTCGTTGAAAGCTCGAACAAGTTCGAAAACCAGCCATATCGGACCAGTAACAGCGGAGTTATGGCCGTTGATTTAGTTAAAAATGCTATATTTTGCCTCGTTAAGACGATAGGGGCTTCATTGTTCATCCGATCTTTACCAAACTTTATCAGATTGTTAATATCAATGAAAGCTGGGACAAGTTCGAAAAACATTCATATCGGATCATATCGGACCTGTAACAGCGGAGTTATGGCCCTTGGTTTAGTTAAAAATGCTATATTTTGCCTCGTTAAGACGATAGGGGCTTCATTGTTCATTCGATCTTTACCAAACTTATCAGATTGTTAATGTCATTGAAAGCTCGAACAAGTTCGAAAAAACAGCCAGATAGGACCAGTAACAGCGGAGTTATGGCCCTTCATTTAGTTAAAAATGCTATACTTTGCCTCGTTAAGACGATAGGGGCTTCATTGTTCATCCGATCTTTACCAAACTTTATCAGATTGTTAATATCAATGAAAGCTCGGACAAGTTCGAAAACCATTCATATCGGACCAGTAACAGCGGAATTATGGCCCTTGATTTAGTTCAAAATGCTATATTTTGCCTCGTTAATACGGTAGGGCCTTCATTTTTCATCTGATCTTTACCAAAATTTACCAGATTCTTTAGTTATGGCCCTTGATTTAGTTAAAAAGCTGTTTTTTGCCCGAAACTTTCAAAAAAACGTAAATGGCAGTCGCTCGCTTCATAGATGTTATAAGAGCCATGTTAGCCAGTAGAGCGTCCACAGGCCCTCTTGGGCCTCTTGTTTTCCACTTATTTTGCTCAAACTGACATGGCCTCTTTAGTAAGTAGAGCAATAAAGGCCCTCATGGGCCTCTTGTTATTTTGTTTTGAGAATATTTTTTAAGTGAAACTAGCATAAAAATACATGTTTTTTTGCATATTGAGATTGTGAGTGAGTGATCAATCTCCGAGAGTTAGATGACATTACCTACTAATGCCAGTCAGTCACTCCCGGATAATAAACGGGATCAGACGATTGTTATACTACAGCAGACTCTTGACAGGGCACCATCTGTTTCTCTTCTCCTAATGTACGTAATCAATCATGGCAGTAGTTCATATAGTTTGATACATAGATCCGTACAAATCGATAAACCCCGCCCACCATTGTCCAAGCTCAATTTTGGCCACAAACATTACCATGTGTTCTATTACATAAAATGTTTATTTGTGGGTCAGCATAATTATGTGCTTTATGTAACGGGCTAAATACCTGATGTGATTTTAATTGGACAAATGGCATGGTCATATATATGTTTGATTGACAGAGCGGATCTATGCATTTGCGGTTGTTTTTTTCCAGAGGCCCATCCCTTTTTTTAGCTCTACTGGCTAAAGGCCAGCAGAGCTTATGGGATGCAGAATTGTCCGTCCGTCCGTCGTTAATTTTTGTCTCGTTAAGACGATAGGGCCTTCTTTTTCATCTGATTTTTACCAAACTTTACCAGATTGTTAATGTCAATGAAAGCTCGGGCGAGTTCAAAGCCAGACAAATCGAACCAGTTAGAGTGGAGTTATGGCACTTGATTTAGTTAAAAATGCTATATTTTGCCTAGTTAAGACGATAGGGCGTTAATTTTTTATCCGATTTTTACCAAACTTATAGATTTTCTTTGGAAATGTTGTATTAGGTAATAAATACAGACTACACTACAATATGCGAGCATGGGGACATATTAAACTGTTACAGTATAGATAATTGTATGGCATTGTTCTGTCTTAATAGCTTACAGAGGGAAGTTAACCCTTCTGCTGCCAAATTTCAAATGTCGGCTGCTAAAAAATGGATTCAAACCATGCACATGATGTACTGGTTGATCTGGGTTTATACTGTTCTAACAATCAATGTCTTTGACTGTGGCAGTGAAAGGGTTAAAATAATTGTTATTTCTTTGCCAGATTATTTCTCTGTTGATTTATACAAAAGTCAATAAATGTGATATCATATTGGTAGATAAATGGTTCAATGTTTTCCAGATAATACGAGTAGTCTCAAATCACTCATGTGACACTTCTCTCTGATGGAGTGAATATTCATTAAGGATTGGTAGCTAGACCTGCATTTAGTATTATTTTAGGACCTTTCCTGGTTTCATGTTACTATATAAATATTACACTTGATTTTACTTCCAAAACAGAAAGGAGAGTTAACTTGATTACAGAATGGAAGCAGAGAAATCGGCTTTTCATTCTATCATAGCAGGGTTTGCATGAGTCAGGAAAAAGTTAAAGAAATGAAAAGATTTAAAGGTCAGAAAAATGTATGCTTAAAGCTATAAACGCTATACTTAAACTGCTACTAACTCACGAATATGAATAAGTCACAGATGAAGTAGTTTCAGTTCAACCAACAGCCAAAGAGTCAGTATATATATAAGCCAGAAATCGATGCGTAAAACATCACATTTTATCTGGCCTTCATTCACACAGGTAACATCGATAATATACGGCTTCTGAATATATTTCATAAAAAAGGAGTTTGCCCGGAACGGGATTTGAACTAGGGACCTTGCATTTTTATTTGTAACACATCTATTTTACCACTACACCAGGGACTCTTCTTTGGATGTAGTTGCATTTTCTAACACTAAATACACGCGCACAAACTTATCATCCACTAAATAAACAATCGACATTAAAGTTTTGAGACGTAATCTTAGTTAAATTGATAATGAACAGTATTACACCACGTATGGTTATTTACATTTGTGAGATGATGGAGTATATACATCTTGAGGATCGTTGAAATATGTTAAGTTATTTTGCATTATAATATATATAAATATACAATGTTTTCAAGAAGTTGCCATAGCTCAGTGGTAAGCACGTTGGACTGTAAATTAGAAGGTCGTGTTTTCGAGTCACGAAAGTGGTAAACATTTTTTTCTTGTAAATCATAATGTTACCTGTGTACAGATACGATGTGTACTGTTTGATGTCCATATATCCTGCGTTAAATATGATCGCTTAAATACCCGTTTTCGCCATGAGCTGGTAAACATGAAGTTCCAACTAAAGATACGCCTACAAAGAAGAAAGCGATTTAAATACAGGGTCTGTAGCTTTAAGAATCCTAATATAAATGTTCATAGGCCTAAGTGATGTTTTTTCTCTCCATGGATCTGTTGCGTCTCACTTATAGGAGTTCTTAATGTGATTAAATGGAGTACCATAGTTTGTGGGTGTGCCATGGGAAAGATGCAGCTGTCTAAATAACTTAATCAGATTTGCAGTATTCCTCGGAGATCTTTAGATTAAGATGAATGGTAATATAGGGATTGGCAATCTGTGAAAGGTTTCTTTGACTCGGTCAAACATTTGACCACTGGCTAGAGATTGTACTTATAGAGGAGAGTGTCCCCTGACTTTTTTTAAATAAAGGAAGAAACAACTTTTCAGTTTTAACAGAATTTTTTTGGTGGGGTTTCTGGGATGAAGTCCTTTCAAGTAGTTTACCCGTTTTAGGTTTAGGTAGATCTGCCATCCAGAATGACTACTATTACTAAAAATAGCCCAGACTTCTGGTCGTGAGTTGAACTTAAATAACTTAATTCTCATAGTTAAGGAGAGGTTTTATTAAGACTCGGATAAGGCTTTGTGTGATTTTTTGTTGGGTATGTAGTATCATTATACAGCGAGTCCATGACCGGAATAGTCAAGACGCTGTGTTTAAAACTTTCTCGCCTCTCATCGCTGCGGGTTCTCTGGGAGCTCGGCTTGTAAGTGAGGAAGTGTCGATTCTTACAGTACCCAGGTTCTACCCAGTGTGTGGTCTACCTCCTCCGGAAAAAAAATCGAAAAAAATTTGACTGTACTTTACACGTGTCTAAAATGATGTAAAACACCATACAAACAATTTTGTTTGTGTGGTGTTTTACCATACAAACAAGCAAAGGAGTGTCGTTATACACAATCTATACTGAATCAAAAAACAATGTGTGCACTGAAATTTGTGTAATCAACGTCATTAAAAATATTGCATTGCTGCTAACTTTCTGGTTTGAGAAGAAGTAAAAAGTTTGACTTTTCGTGAGAAATTCCAGAAAACCAGCAATTAACAAGATGACTAGTATATTGTGTTTTTTTTTCCAATCAACTCCATGCATTTTGCAATTTTGGTTTTGCTCCCTTTTAATTGACTTCTAGGAACTCACTATTAAACAAATTTTAAACACAAAAGTCAAATGCTACTCTCACTCCTCTTTGAACATCTCCAACCTCCTCCGAAAAAAAAATCGAAAAAAAATTGACTGTACTTTACACGTGTCTAAAATGATGTAAAACACCATACAAACAATTTTGTTTGTGTGGTGTTTTACCATACAAACAAGCAAAGGAGTGTCGTTATACACAATCTATACTGAATCAAAAAACAATGTGTGCACTGAAATTTGTGTAATCAACATCATTACAAATATTGCATTGCTGCTAACTTTCTGGTTTGAGAAGAAGTAAAAAGTTTGACTTTTCGTGAGAAATTCCAGAAAACCAGCAATTAACAAGATGACTAGTATATTGTGGGTTTTTTTCTAATCAACTCCATGCATTTTGCAATTTTGGTTTTGCTCCCTTTTAATTGACTTCTAGGAACTCACTATTAAACAAATTTTAAACACAAAAGTCAAATGCTACTCTCACTCCTCTTTGAACATCTCCAAAGGCGTCATCAGGTGCCCGGATCTCTCCGGAGTACCTGAAGACGAAATTATTCACGAGCTTGCGCCACAGTTGGTAACTGCGGCTCGCCGAATAACCATAAAGAGGAATGACAAAATTATCAGTACAAATACTATCATCCTCACATTTTCAACACCCGTCTTACCAAAAACAATAAAGGTGGCATATCTGCAATTGCATGTTGACGCCTACATTCCAAACCCGTTACGTTGCTACAACTGCCAAGGCTTTGGGCACCACAACTCCAGGTGTACTAAAGAAGAACGTTGTGGTAAATGTGGCGAGTCTGCATTCAAGCATAACGAACCAGATTGTCCTAACGACCTCAGATGTACCAACTGCGGTCTGGGACATCACGCAAATTCAAAATTATGTGAAAAATTTAAAAAAGAAAAAGAAATCATAACAGTTAAATATACACAAAACATTCCCTTTCCAGAAGCACGGAAATTGATAGAAGAAAAATATAAAATTTCAAGTCCGACCTCTTACGCATCTATTCTCAAAACAAAAGCAACACACACAGAATGCAGGGATGCAGGTACGCAATACGAACCACAGTCAGAAATTCAAAATACAAAGAATACTTCCTCAGTATCAAATCCAAACAAAAGTCAACAAACACAACTAAACAAGCCAAAATTAAACTTTTCACCTAATCGAACTTTTACATTTAAATCAAACACAAAACCGGCAGGCTCTGGCAATGTCAAGAGCATGTCAATTTCTCAGAATTGGAAAGAGGGTTCTTCTAAGACTGTGAAGTCTAGAAGTTCCCCAGTCGTGAAGCCTAATACATCCTCGGTTGGAAGGCCTAGTGCTGCTCCGGCTAAGGAAGTTGGAAAGCCTAGTGCTGCTCCAACTAAGGAAGTTGGAAAGCCTAGTGCTTCTCCAACTGGGGAGCACAAGGAGCAGCCAAAGGTGTCTAATGGCCCTATTGAGCTGCATAACAAATTCGAACAGCTTATGGACATTTCAGAGCTGGCAGCTGCACTGCCACTTCCATCCTCTCATGAAAGGTTAGTTGAGGTGCCACTTCAGCTGACTTCTTCCGGGGAGGAGGATCCATCAGTGGAGATGTCGCTGCTTGAGTCTCCTAAGACCTCTCCTAAATCTAAGGCCAAAAATAAAAACAAAATTAAAAATCGCCTTAGCGCTAAATAATGGGTAAAACTAATAAGATCATTCAATGGAATTGTCGAGGTTTGAAACCAAATTATGATGAAATCAGCTTAATTTTAAATGAACACAACCCTATTGCCTTTTGTCTTCAAGAAACATTCTTGAAGACAAGTGATAAGTTATCTTTTAAACAATACTCACTATACAATCATATTTGTGATACCGGGGACAAGGCCACTGGTGGAGTTTCGATAATCGTTAATCGAAACATTCCTCACAGACCTGTTGCGTTGAAAACAAATTTGCAAGCTATTGCGGTCAGTGTTACTATGCACAGAGTCATAACAATATGTTCCTTATATTTACCACCTAGTTCTTCACTAGACCCTAAAGATCTAAATCACCTAGTTGCACAATTGCCATCACCTTTTATACTCTTGGGCGATTTTAATGCACACAACTACATCTGGGGTTGTAAAGATATAAACGATAAAGGCAAGAAAATTGAGGATTTCTTAGCCAAAAACAATTTGTGTCTTTTTAATAATAAGTCACATACTTACTTACATCCTGCTACAAGCTCTCATTCTTCCATTGATTTAACAATATGCGATCCAACGCTTTTGATGGATTTTTCGTGGAGTGTTGGAGACGACCTCTGTGGAAGTGACCACTTCCCCATATTTCTTGAAAATATCG
>JAWPHD010012923.1:0-72267 GCA_037043455.1 Cyrtodaria siliqua
GTCATATCTCGAATGATTGAACGCAGTTCAATTTCTGTATATGTACTCTGTGTACTCACTTTGCACGTGCATAAGTGAGACACACGACTACTTTACCAGGTAAAACTAGTCAGAACCAGATAATATACTTAAAGCTATATTATCTTTACAGACGTGATCTAAAATCACATACAACAAATTAAACCATAAACACTAATAAATATATGTGTAAGAATTGACCAAAACAACACAGAAATATGTAAAAAAATATATAAAAATAAATTCGAGTTTCGAGTGATGGGGGGAAGCTGGGGTGGGGAAATGCGTAGGATGTGGTTGGTGGCTGAGGAAAACATAGCTTTGTGTAAAAATTGACCAAAACAACAAAGCAATATGTCAAAAAACAACAAAAAAGGGCATTGGGTTGGGTGGGGGTGTGGGGACGAGGCGAGGAGGAGGGAGCGAGCCATGCGAAATACGAGTGAAGTATGCATAAAATGCATAATGCTATAAGAACCAAAATTATAGATGTATACAACAGATTACACGCAACCTTGATCTGCCTTTATTGCACATTTCATGGGCCATCACAATTTGGGTTCCACGGAAGCCTAGAATTTGCAGAAGACAAAATTACTTACGCAACCCTTTACAACATACTATAAGGAAACCAAATCCCAAATTTAGTTGAGTTAGGACAAGAAATGTAACATCTATAGACCTGTAAACACAGCTTACACGCAAAATGTGATGTGAAATAGACACATTTTAAGGGCTATCAGAAAGTGGGTTCCATGGGAGCCCAGGGGTTACAGGAACCGAAACTGGTCATGCAGCCCTTAAGATAATGCTATAAGGAAGCCCATGGCCAAATTTCGTTGTGCTAGGATAAAAATATAAGAGACATAGACTTATAAACACTGCTTACACGCAAACCTTGATGTGGGACGCCGACGCCGAGGTGATTAAATAAGCTCTCTTATTCTTCGAATATTCGAGCTAAAAACAAAATATTACCTTACTGGTCGACACGGGTGCCAATTCGACAATTATGCGGAAAGACATCCTGGATACATGACCTGTACAGCAACGTCAAAAATCATACCTATTAATAACAGTTACTGGAGAAATAGCATCAATTTATAGAAAAGCTAGAGTACTTCTACAAATTGGAACACAATCCTTTGAAATACGGATACTTATAGCAGATATACAAAATGACTGTATCCTTGGAAGAGACTTCATATAATCTCAGAAGTTTGACATTTTCTTCAGTCAACAAGTGTGAACCTTAATGGAGGAGAACAAATAAACTGCTTCTCACATGTAAAAGAAGTTAATCGGTTGTGTAGAGTGGCATTATGGAGGACGTGGAAATAAACCAAACACAGAAATGATAGTGTATACAGGAAGAACTATTTATGCTTTTCAAAAAGACCAGGTAGGGTTAATTGAGAGCAAAACCAAATTTCACAGACAAATATAAACTTCTACTAGCAAAGGCATTGGTTAAACCTGAAGGACTTGTTCAAATACGACTGGCAAATTTTGAGAATAAACCTATACGCTTACACAGAAACACTGCGATGGCCACCTTGGAAGTAGTTAATCCACCAAAATATGAAAATATAAATTTTGTTAGGTCTGCTCCATGTAGAACCATCAAATACAGAACTTCACACATGCATGTATTTAACAGTTGTTCCACGCGAATGACAGCTGACCAGAAAGGAACTGTTAATAGAATACCAAGATATTTTTTCAAAATCTGAAGATGATATTGGACATACAAACCTGGTGGAATACACCATTGATACGGGAGATAGTAAACCTGTCCCTACACCACCATATAAACTACCCTTAGCAAAACGTCTGATTGCCGAGAAAGAAATAGAAAAATTACTAGACAGAGGTCTCATAGAACCTTCTCGAAGCCATTGACTCGCTCCAGTTGTGCTGATACCAAAGTCATATGGTTCCACCCGTGTATGTATATATGTAGCCGGGTAAACGCACCCACTACCTACAGTAGATCAATCACTAGATGCACTCACAGGGAAATCCTATTTTTCATCCATGGATTGCCGTCAAGCCCATCACCAAGTTAGTGTTGCTGAAAAGGATCGACCAAAGACAGCATTCAGCATCGGCGGAGAGACATATCAGTGGAGAGTGATGCCTTTTGGCATGACCACCTCACCAGCAGTATTTGAACGTTTAATGGAGACGGTCCTCGCCGGACTAACCTACATTATATGTCTCATCTACCTAGATGACCTATTGTGTCATTCAAAGACTTTAGAAGAACATTTGACCCACCTTCGCGAGATGTTCCAGCGACTTAGGACACAAAGTAAGTGAAGAAGGCATTAAACCGTGCCCCGAGAAGATTAAAGCAAACAGGTGCGCTCGTTTATCGGTATATGTAGTTGCTATCGAAAGATGGTTCTCAACTTTGAAACAATTGCAAAGCCACTACATCAACTAACAGAGCTAAATAGAACATTTACATGGGACGATGCTTGTGAACACGCATTTAAAACAATGAAACAGCTTTTGACAACAACGCCAATTTTAGCATACCCGACGGAAGAACTACATTATACATTAGACTGTGACGCATCAAATGTGGGCCTTGGCAGTGTACTAAATCAAGAACAGGATGAAATAGAGAGATTTATAGGCTATTACTCAAAATGCTTCTCAAATACGGAAAGAAAATACTGTACTACTAGAAAGAAACTGTTGGCCATAGTATCGTCAGTAAAGCACTTTCACCACTACATATATGGAGTCCACTTCCGCACAAGAACCGACCACGGATCGCTAACCTGGTTACTCAATTTCCAAAACTGCGAAGGACAATTGGCTCGCTGGATAGAAGTACTGGGAAACTATGGCATGACTATAGAATACCATGCTGGTAGGGTCCCCAACAACTGTGATACTTTAAGCAGACGACCCTGTTCAGATAACAACTGTCCCCATTGTGATAGAGTATACAAGAAATATGATCAAACCACCCTCCAAGTTAGAGCATTAATTACCACTGATCCAAAGGACAGTCTTAGCAAAGTCAACTACAGAGACAAGTACAACCACAGACGACGAATAGCCTAGTACAAGCCATGAACCAGAAATAAACACCCCGTCAGATCCAATTGAGATCACAGATATAGAAGACATCCGTCGAGAACAGAATATAGACCTAACCCTCTCACTTATTAAAGAACGGAAACGTGAGAATGAGAAACCAAACTGGCAAACAGTGGCTAAATATGGTATTGAGTTAAAATATTACTGGCACCATTGGACAGAATCCTGCTAGAAGATGGTACCTTCAGAAAAGTAATCTTTTACCCAACAGTATACACAGATACATCTTCAGACAGCTTCCTGAACAAGTCACAGCAAGACATCTAGGGTTTAAGAAAACTCTGAAGAAAATACAAAAAAGGTTTTATTGGTGTTTCCAAAGACGAGATGTTGAACACTGGTGTCGCACGTGTAACACATGTGCAGCTAGAAAACCACCACCCCGCAAAGCTAGGACACAGATGAAAATATACCAGGTTGGACTACCTCTAGAAAGAATAGCGATAGGCATACGGTCCCTATCCCCAAGCATCAAAAAGAAATAGATACATTTTAGTGGTCGGAGATTACTTTACAAAGTGGCTTCATGCTATACCACTGAAAAGTCAAGAATCAAGCTATGTAGCAACCAAACTTGTAAGTATCTGGGGTGTACCCCTAGACTTATTTTCTGACAGAGCTGCCAATTTCGAGTCACGTGTGTTCCAGGAAATGTGCAGCCTGTTAGGCATACACAAAACCCGCTCCACAGCAGCAAGACCAAGTTCAGACGGAATGGTCGAGAGAGCAAACCGCACTCTGGAAAGCATGACTGCAGCATTTGTAAGTAAGAATCAGAAGGATTGGGACAAGTACCTACCACTTCTTACCATGGCATACAATTCTAGTGTCCATGAATCAACAGGAGTTACATCATCTGCCATGATGCTTGGTCGAGAAATGAACCTTCCCATAGATCTGGCAATTGGAAGACCTGTGGAGGAAGATAGAAGAAGCACTTCTACACATGGCTATGAACTTGAAATGAAAATGTTACAAATACATGATATAGCCCGAGAAAAACTCTCAAATGCATCTGTTAACATGAAGAAAATATACGACAAAGGAAAATGTGTCACAGAGTACAACGTAGGGGACGCCGTATGGTTCCACGATCCAAAACGACGTAAAACATAAGTCCTAAGTTACAGAAACCTTGGACTGGTCCCTTCATTACTGTAAAGAAGTGGAGTGACATCCTGTATGAAATCAAAAGTGCCCAAACAATAAAGCACAAGTGGTACTTCATGACAGACTCAATCTGTACAAAGGTAGTGACATACCTTCATGGTTCGAGTCATAACTTGAAAAAACCTAAAGAAAAGCAAAAACACCACTAATGGTTCAGCAGTGAACTCCTGATGAGGAAAATATAAATGTGCCTGTGCCATGTACAAAAATATTTTTTTTATAAATAAAACAAAAACAAAAATGCTGTTATGATGTCATATAATTATACCCTACCTGATATAAAAACCAACCAGAGATCACTCCTTGTACCAAATCTACAAACCCTGGGAGAACCTTCTCCCTGCCTTATCTTCTCTAACCAAGCTCCAGTGTCATAGTCAATAGTAACCTACAAATTGACAATGTTTAAAATCAAATCTTTAAGACAATTAATACAGAGGAAATAATAAATAAAACTGTAAATGCTGTTGAAACCAAAAATATAAAATGATGTCTACCATGGATTAAGTCCAAAGCCTACTTAAAGCCAAATACGAAACCAAAATAAACCAATAACTTGATCAATCGTATATTAAATGACACCTTTTCTACTTTCAGGATCTGAGATGGAAATGAAACAAAATGTCCACGCATTGACCGGTCGTTTTATAGGAAATCCAATGTCTTACGACACCTACAAGAGGTACACCTTGGAATGTGTTATGTGTGTGACCTCTGCGGATTCAGTGTAGTTAGGAAGACAAGACATACCTGTGACCTGTTCAAAACCAGCCGATGGATTCTATACCACCGTGGGACCGGCAAAGAAGGCGAAGAGGCCCAAAAAGTGCTGGGCACATATATGAAAGGGGAAGCCTCCCACGACTATGTAGTGATCAAATCTACAAAGAACAGGGAGTCTCAAATCAACGGATGTCTCTAAAACATCCATATCATCACCCCATGAAAAAGAAAAAGTGATAACTATAAAAGACGTTTCAGAGGACCTCTACCTGTCAGATGACAGTGATTGGAGAAATGCACATACCATCACACTACCAGAGGTAGACATTACAGAGGAATTAAGACCTGTTACATTGGCGCCTCTAACAGCAGTACTTTCAGAGAAACCATGTGAAACCCTAAACAAAGGAACTGAAAACTTGGAACACGTAAACAAATCAGAGAAGCCAAACAAAACCCTAAATAAAGAAACCGAAAATTTGGAACACGTAAACAAATCAAACGCGTTAAGAAATACAAGAAGCCACTTGAAACCAAAAACAAAGGAACTGAAAATTTGGAACACGTATACAAATCAGAGAAGCCTAACAAAACCGTAAACAAAGAAACCGAAAATTTGGAACACCAATCAAATCAGAGAAGCCAAACAAAAAACTAAACAAAGGAACTGAACATTTGGAATACGTAAACAAATCAGAGAAGCCAAACAAAACCCTAAATAAAGAAACCGAAAATTTGGAACACGTAAACAAATCAGAGAAGCCAAACAAAACCCAAAACAAAGGAACTTAAAATTTGGAACGCGTTAAGAAATACAAGAAACCACTTGAAACCAAAAACAAAGAAACCGAAAATTTAGAACACGGAAACAAATCAGAGAAGCCTAACAAAACCCTAAACAAAGGAACCGGAAATTTGGAACACGTAAACAAATCAGAGAAGCCAAACAAAGGAACTGAAATTTGGAACACGTAAACAAATCAGAGAATCCAAACGAAACCCTAAATAAAGAAACCAAATAATTGGAACAGGTAATCAGAGTTCTAAGCCAAACTAAACCCTAAACAAAGGAACTGAAAATTTGGAACGCGTTAAGAAATACTAGAAGCCACTTGAAACCAAAAACAAAGAAATCGAAAATGTGAAACACGTAAACAAATCAGAGAAGCCAAGCAAAACCCTAAATAAAGGAACTAACAGTTTGGAATGCGTAAATAATTCCGAGAACACACAGAAAACTAAAACCAAAGGAACTGAACATTTAAAATGTGCAACAAAATCTGAGAAACCACACGGAACCAAAACCAAGGAAATCGAAACTTTACAAGACCTAAAGAAATCCGAGAAAACCATAAAAGGAACTCAACATTTGGCACATTTGAAAGAACCATTATATTTGGTCGAGAAAATATTATCAGAAAGTAACATCTGCGAAATCAGGCATGTAAACGTTTTGGAAGAAGACCCTGATTTCCTCCCACCTAAACCTACATATGATGAACCAAACCCGGACCTTCCCGACGACACACACAACTCAGAAAAAGTAATGGACACCCTTATAGTTATTCAAAAACAGCAGGAAACCTTCATTAAATTAGATATAGGAGGCACCAAATTATTTACTAGCAGACATACCTTGCAAGCTTCACCGTATTCTGTATTATCAAACTTAACCGCACCAGATTCACCCGTCACCATCAAGGACAACACCATCTATATGGACAGATCAACAAAACAATTTCCTTTCATCTTGGACTTTCTTCGCAATGGATGCTACCTACCCATGAACACCTTCCCAACAAACCGGGCTTCTCTGGAAGAAATTTTAATAGAATCCAGATTTTATAACATTTTAGAACTTTCTAAAATCCTGACCATGAGACTAAAGAAGAACTAGGATCATCAACAACAACAGAACCTTCAGGAAATGCGGACTATTAATCATTAATACATACTGTACTGTATTATATGCAAAAATATAATGTCACATATTACAAATTCATAGTTAAACTGTTTTACTATTAATAACGTAAAAATATTGCTACTTATTGTCACAAGTAATATAATATTGTAGAATTGTTTTTCCTTCTACTGAAAGCTAAGGTGGATATACACATTCTATACAACTATATGCTTTGATATGTTCACAATCTCCATCTTTAATGCATGGTAATCTTTCTTGATACAAACCAGATGTTAACCTTTAAAAATAGGGATGGATGGAATATACCCGATTTTGTGAGGTTTTGAACTTCATAGAGAATCAGAGATGGATGGCTTTTTATGGTGTGTAACTAAGTTAACGGGAATAGGAGAGAAGTATTTTGTTTAAATTATTATTTCTTCCAAGTTCATTAAAGTAAATCTTGATGACTTGTTTTAATAGGGTCTTACCCTAATGCATGTTATGCACCCTTTTTGTCGAGCGAGACGTATGCAATCCTTGTAGAGGCTATTGGAGTCATTGATATGACTGCTATTTTAAGTTGAAGTATACTTATATGAGTGTATGTTGTTGTCATTGGTATGACTGATATTGTAAGGTGAAGTACTTATATGAGACGCTGATGTTGTCATTGGTATGACTGATATTTTAAAAAAAGTATGATAATGGACCTTTGGAAACGGCCGAGCACGACACATACGAAATATTGCAGTCTCGGTTTGATTGAGACTGTTCATGAGCGGTAGTGAAATGTGCTGGCTACCGCTCACGCCCTCTAGCCCCGGGTTGAGTAGAACTCAATATTAATAAAATCAACAGTACACAATTTTAACCATCCCAAAGATGGCATGCATACGGCGGTGGACATGGAGTTATATGCTTCCCCATGTCGTACGGCGTATGGTCCCAGTATCTAATAAAATTCAGTGCCCCGAAGAGCGAAATAAAAATAATAAGTTGAAGTACGTATATGTGACGTTGCTGTTGTCATTGTCAATTTGATATGACTGATATTCTAAGTTGATGTATACTTATGTGAGAAGTTGATGTCCAGATATTAGCTAATGTTGTTATCATTTCTGGACCGAATAATAAAGGGTCTTACCCTGCTACCGTTCCTCGTCTTCACTAGAAACATAAGACATGGGTCGACCAATTGCTGAAATGAAAGTTAGAATGTGTGAAATGTTATCATATATAACATACATATTAGAGTGATGCTAATATTCTTTTAGTTACAACTATTATATTTTTCTTTAACATGGTGTTGTTTTATTGCCAAAATAAGGCGAGATAAGGATAGACGTTATATTACCTGCCTTGCGAAAAATTAAATTAAGTTGTTTTCATAAGCAGAACCTGCTACTTACCTGTAGCTATACGTACATTTATTTTTACTGATTCAGAGACTGAATCCCTTTTTGGGGGCAGGTGCAATGTAACGGCGATCACATTCGTTATTTTTCATTGTATGCTGCATGTTGTGATAAAAATCGAACATGTCAAGTGCACCAGAAATCACAAGCCATAATCCAACTTTAAATGCCATGTCAGGTATTTAGACCAATCTCATTCAGTAAAACAACCCTGACCCTGTCCCCTTCCACAATCCACTTATCCGATAATTAAAACCTCTTTTAGAAGCCAGAAAGACGACATCATTTAGCCTGGAGAACCGTCCGTTCTCGCCATGCTCCTAATTGACGGGACAGGTGTGTGTTTGTGTAGTTCGAAGGTTTATAGTCCGTCCGCCAACTAACACGTCGCGGTAACCCTTCCGCGATGGGCACAATAGAGTCTGGACTTTTCTAGGTGAGTATGTAGGTTGATCTGGTGCTGCTGTGTTGCTGTGTAGTCATCTCTGTTGATCGTATGTTGGTAGTTGTCGCTTTCGCTCTGTGGTTGTCACTGTGGTGGTGAGGTGGGGAATCTGGACGACGTCTAGGTGGTGCTGTCTACGCTACTGGACGATCCCCTTTAGGGCCACACCATCACAATTTGACCCCTGCGCCGCACACACCGCCCGACGTCATGTCACCCTTCGGTCTTCTGTCGGATGTAGGCCTCGACCTTCGCTTCGATACCCGGGATTATGGTTGCGTCCCTGATATCTAGGCTCTGGCTCCGGCCCGCGGACTTCTGACTTCCAGGATCTGTAGACATCAGATGATGTGTGCTGTGATGGGACGCAGGAGACATCTTCACTCTCGGTCTAATGACAGTCAGTCTGCTAATCGCTCTCGGCCTCGGCTTCGATACTAGTGGTTACGGTACGCCACAATTCGACCTCAGCTCCGGCTCCAAGTTTTCAGCAAACTGAATGTCATCAGTGCCCACGCAGCGACGTGCACGCGGTGAAGATAGTAGGTGGAATTGACGGGACACTCGATCTGCCTACATGTATATACGCCGGAGCAGGAGCAGAACAAGCACTTAATCGAGTAACTCGCTCCGAAGACGCCCGAACGGCGGAGCAAGGCGTCGGACGTTGCCGAAGTACGTTCCGAGTGGCGTTCGGGACGTTACGGGACCTACCGAGCGGCGGAGCAACTGCAACGTCACAATTGAAGTCGTGACATCATCAACTAGTATAAATCTGCACCGTTGTCAATCTTATAGACACCCAACGTATACTAACAAAACAGATATGCTCCAGCTCCAGCTCCGGCTCCCTCAAGAGACACATGGACGACGAGGTGATTATTAACTCAGCACAAAGGCTTATATAAAGAGACCTTTGAGTTTCTATCAAAGCTACAGTTCCCACTCATCCCCCATCCCCACCCCCTGGGTCCCATACTACTTTATACAAGGAAGTGATTTTTATAATTTGATATTCTCTACTGGTTTATTAAATCTATTTACATCCTGTACTGATAATATACATGTTATAAACTGATAAATAAACATAACAGTTTATGTGAAAATACTGATTCTGGTATTCATTTCAAACCAACTTACAAGCAGTATAACAAATGTGAAAATACACAAACAAGCCGAACACAACTTTGAAAGTAAGTGTCAACATTATTATAAGTAGCATTTAGCCCTCGAATGGCTCATTAGTGAAAGTGATACTATTTAGTAAAACTATTTATCGTGATATATCTAATTCTTGAAAGACAAATAATATGTATCGTGATATATCTAATTCTTGAGAGACAAGTAATGCCATATCATTGTGATCATCATATACATGTATAGCTGCTACCACCATCTTTTTAGGAAGAGTAATTGAGAAGTTAGTAATTTATTTATATTGTTTAAGGCTATAACACTTCCTATTATACAATTTATTCACTGCAATAAGTATATAATGTATACAATGTATGATACGTGACTAGTTTAGAAGATGAACCATGATGTCACAGAGCTATGTCAACAAATGAATTCTACTTTCCATAGAAGTCCAGTGGCTTACACTGATACGGATACAACAGTACGTTATTATAAACACCTCATTTGTCTTAATATAAATTATGTAAACTAAGTAGGGAAACAAACTTTCTCTCTCGAAAGCTGCACTTGATTAAAGTTACTAATTTAACAGTAAAACAATCAATGAAAATAGTGTCTCAGCAATAATTTTATGAACAAGTTACCAATTGCACATCACATTGCAATTATAAAATATCCTGAATATGTGGGCCAAAATTCAGGATAGTTAGTTAATGTATTGATCTATTATTAAACCACTGCCAAAAAACGTTGGTATGTGCTGTATCACTTTGTCCACAAAACACAATAATTTAAAATAATTGTTTATTGAATCCCATCCATACGTCGAAACATGCACCGCCTCCACCCACCCCACCTCACCCGATATTAATAATAGATAAATTCTGGCTGTAATTATGATAACGTTCCTAAAAGGGTTAATATCCTAATCAATTTTATTTGAAAGTTTTTTCCTGACTGAACAACATTGCGAGGGTTATTAATAACATTAAGTGATAATTCTAGTGAACGAATGAATAAAGTTTTACGTTCCGTTAACACATCATATAAGGTAATATTGGGACAGCAACCTCAGAGGGAGATGAGATGAATGATCGTGGTTCCCCATCAGGCATGCCTCCGCCAGGGAGCGAACACTGAACTCAGAGGAAAAAAAAATGCGGCGGAAATAATTGTCGGGGTCAATGATGAGTTGAAAAAACTAACAAAAGTTAGCTAATACATCGTTACAGTTCTTTAATTCATCAGGTCCTAAGAGAACATATTTCGTCCTTTCAACATTTATCGCAAGTGATGTAGCTTCTAACTGATATCGCGCAACCATACTTGTATCCCCGGAAGCGCCGACCACCTCGGTTTTAATAGTTAATGGCAGATTATGTATATTATAAACTTCAAATTGACTTCCGATATCAATTAATGGGAAAGAAATGATCACATAAATCGTGTCTTCTTCAAACATAGTTGTACATGTTAAATATGTGTAATAGCTCCAAAGCTGTTTATTAGGAGTAAATGGTAATTTTAAAGATCCCGGTAATTTCCCACTTAGATCATTCAAGAGTGCAGTTAGTGTTTTATGACGAATTATACTGGATACAACATACCCTAGTGAAAGCAACCCCATTTGTAAGTGTAGTCCCTCAAAATAAAATAAAGCTTTTTGAATCATTTGTTCTATCTGATCAATTATCATATCTAAGTGCACATACATTTGCATAAAGGCTTCTACTTCTAACAAGTGTATTCGCAAATTTTCGGTAATTTGGTCTAATTTGGAATCTATTTCATTCAAGCTAATGACGAGTTGGTTTATAGCATTTCGATTTTCCATTATTTCCGTTCTCGAAACATGACTGTTAAGCTCTCTTCAAGAATATACGTTATTTCCTGCTGATTACGCGCTAGTGAGTCCACACCATTCTTAATACCCCAAAATCTGAATCTGAGACTGTGTCAAATAAGAAACTTAATGCCTTATCAACTATTGGGATTAGACTTCTATTAGACTTGCGAGAACTAAGTGTTAATATATTCAATGAAGCTTTCTGTAAGCCCTTGGCGCATTCATGATAAAATCTAAATTTCTGTCCTAAGTTTTGTAAAACCATTCAAGTAACCAGCTTGTTCTGCGTTACTGTATCGTTTAACCACCTATTCGGCAATACTTGATGCATTTTCAATGTCACCAGCCAGCCGCTCAATGAAATGCTCATACTGCATTGTATCTATAACAAATGAAATGATTAGCACAGGCAAAGCCAAGCAAAGCAAGTAAGATACGTGTACGTAACATCTTACCTACAAGGTTAAGTTTAAGTCTGACTATTGTTTAGCAAGAAAGGCATTTGACAGACAAGTTCAACGATCAAAACGTCTATTCTGGTAAAATGCAAAATTATATTCTTGAGGAGGTAAACATTAACCAAACCCAATTTTGGAAGTCAATAGGAAAGATTGGAGTGGGGCAAACTAAAAAACATGTTATACCAATGGAGGTCCTCTTGGATGACGGTAGCTTGTCAACGGCTGTGAAGGATGTTCTTTTAAAATGGGAACGTGATTTTGATCATTTTTTAAACTTGAACTCGGATGTTAATGGTGTATTTGAGTTAAATGTCGATGGGAATAATAATGTTTTTTTGGATAGTAATATTTCATTATTAGAAGTGAAGAACACTATAAATAATGCTAAGAGAGGTAAAGCTTTTGGCGTTGATTTTGGAAGTCAATAGGAAAGAATTCAGGATTCAGGATGGTGGCGTTTCTAGTAAAATGTTGATAGCAGTTAAGTCTTTATATACATCTGTATCAACATGTGTAAGAGTGAACAATTTATCAACCGATTGGTTCAACGTTAATGCTGGTTTAAGGCAAGGCTGTCCGCTGTCTCCTATACTTTTTAACTTGTTTATTAATGATTTGGCATTAAAAATCAAATCACTAGGGAAAGGTACAGAACTTGATGACGGTGAAAAGGAGGTGTGTATATTATTATACGCTGATGATATTGTCCTAATTGCCGATAGTGAGCACGATCTTCAATCTATGTTCCACGAACTTCGTAACTGGTGTGATAGTAAAAGAATGTCTATAAATAATAATAAAAGTAATGTTGTTCACTTTAGGTCAAATTCTGTCCAAAGGACAAAATGTAATTTTATTTGTGGACCTAATACTGTTGATACAATTGACCGATATGTCTATCTTGGTCTAACTCTGACTGAATATTTGAATTATTCCATTACTGCTAAACTCGTTTCGCAAAGTGCTAGTAGAGCTTTAGGTTTGCTTATAGCTAAATATAAAAGTATGGGTGGTATGCCCTATGATGCTTATACAAAACTGTATAATTCTCTTGTCTGGCTTGTTATTTCATATGGAGCTTCTATATGGGGAAATAAATCATTCTCTTGTATAAATGCTATACAACATAGAGCCATGATGTTTTACTTAGGAGTAGGCAAATACACTCCAGTGGCCGCGTTATCAGGTGATATGGGTTGGATACCTCCTTGTATTAGACAATGGAAAAATGTTTGTAACCATTGTGTTTGGGCTTATTATAAAGCTAACCGAAATTGTAAAAATTGGTTCCACTCTGTTATTGATAAGTTTAAAAGAATTGGCTTAGATGCACACACGAATATAATTTTTTCCTTTCCAAAGTTAAAATGTATTGAAGATGTTACAACGGCTCTAATGGATTTATATGGTATAGACTGGAAGAATAGTATAAACAGAGTAACAGGAGTAAGTGGAGTAGGTAGAAACAAGTTAAGAACATACAGGCTATTTAAATCAGAGTATGAAGTTGCATCATATTGCAAACTTATATTACCTTTACAGCACAGAGCTGCATTTGCAATGTTTAGGTGTGGTGTGGCACCGTTGAGAATCGAAACAGGCCGATATTAAACTATTGCAGAAAATGAGCGTTTTTGTCCATTTTGTATTCACAAGGTTGAGGACGAGATGCATGCTGTTTTAGAATGTGCTATGTATAGTGATATTAGAAAACTCTTATTTGATAAAGTATTGTCTGTATATCCAAATTTTATAGATGTAAACGAAACAGACAAAATGTTATTTTTATTTTCCAATAAAGATATGATACGCGTGCCAAAACCTATTGTAATATTCTCAAAAAGCGAAACTCTGTTTTATATTCTTAATTATGTGTTACTTTTATTATTTAATTTACTTGTAGTAAGCTGGTAAGCGTTCTTCTTTTAACGTTAATTTCATCATATTTTATGCTGTAAATAATGCAATCATTATTAGATAAGAAATAAGGTTTTATAACGACGTTGAGAAGTCGGTGCTAATCAGTACACTCCAGATCTGATCTGGGTTGTTATCTGATTTTTTATACTATTTGTTAAGGTTTCAGTAGCCGTTGCGATTCTCTAACTCACATATTAATATTTCTATGTTAAGTACTTTTTGGACAACATGTCAAGATTAGCACCGGTCGCTCAATTTTTACTATGTATAAATGTGTGTGATAATAATATTTTTAGAAAATGATTTTATAAATTAAACAGTGATAAATGTGTATGCATTGACTACTGTACCTACTGCGGTGGCTTTTTGTGAGTCTTATGACACGGCTGTGGCAGTCGGTTCAGATGCTCAATATTTTAACATTGTGAACATTCATATGTATATTGATATTGTATAGTCTCTTGTAATTCTAAAAGGAATGGTACAGTTGTATTTTATGATTTGTTGTATTGTAGATAATAGTGTACTGTGATGAGACTTAAATAAACTATTAAACTACGATGATATTAACACTTAAAATTATTGACATATCAATAAAATCTGAAGTAGTAACGTACTTCATTCACACTTAACTGGAGTATTTATAAACATTAAATTATTTACTATTTACAGAACAAGATCCCGTGTCCTGAATATTTGCACGTCCATCGTATACATGGATCGATGACTGACACTATTTACACAACTACATTAACCCTATGAGGGCAGTTTAAGAGATAATTAACCTTATGACGTCTCTAGACAGGCCCTGAGCTACTTTGATATGCCACATACCTTATTCGATCGGGGTTAACATTCGTTATTAGAGAGTACTTTTCAATCATCCTTATCCATTCCCTAAAACCCTTGTTATCCCCACTATATGGTTTTACAATTTGAGCAAATCCCTGAGCCCCTATCGCAGTTGACGGTGCTGACAACAAGTTTAGTATTACTAATATGATGATTATACAGTTGTCAAAGTTTGATTAGTCAACTGAATGACACTACTTAATGAGGAAACAACAGCATTCTTGGTCTTAAGATAACTGAAGTTCAAATATCAATTATGTTATGGTACATCAGGATAGTGTCACTTAACCACTTATGAACTCCCGGTTTCATCTGCTGAACACATCATACATGTATAATTCAATGCCTAAATTTGACCAGTTATAGAAATATAGTTGTCAGCATTTTCCGTTTATTTTACGTTACGTTAGTAAATACCCAAAAACGAGAAATGATAATTTATAAGTTAATTCCCCCATGCATGACTCTGATACAAAATATCCCTAAATGTTTTGGTATATTTACAATCCCAAAATAAATGTATAATGGTTGCTGGGGACTCTTTGCAAAAGGAATTATATTTATTTATCTTCATTTTTGTCAAAAGGATGTTTACAAGTAGCAGTAATTCTGTGGTTTATATTTTCCTGAAACAATTGTAATCTAGTATCTCTTGTACATTTGAAAGGTATTTTGAATAATTCATTCCAATATCTGTCTATATTTATTATTTATACCATACCATATTACCCCCCTATTTATACCATAACATATTACCCCCCTATCCCCCTATCCCCCCCCCCCCCCCCCACCACCACCCGCATTTGGCGACGACAGCCTTTATGTGCTGAGGGCAAATTGAGTTTTATAAACTGATTGCAACATGAGCACAATTTTGTTTTTGAAGACAGCCCCGTATTGCTGCAGTCATACCTTCATATTCTAAAAAAATGTGAATGTACAGCAAACCTTTCGATAAATAGCGTAAAATAGAGCAAATTACCGTTGTTATCCATTATATCATTAATAAATAAAATACTTTTAGCAAACCATATTTTTATGAAAAACACTTAATCTTCCGATCTTAATGTTATTATTGTACAATAATGGTTGTGTTAAGAACTATTTTCATGAAAATGGGGTTTTATCATCTAATAGGATGTTAAGACTAAATGCTTAAACATCCTTCCAGAAGGGATTGCATATTTTGTGTAAGTTAGAGGCTTAACAACTCTGGCTTATAAACTTATCATTTGAATAAAAATATTTGTTTTTTGATTGTAATTTCTTTTCTTTCTTTTTTTAGATTTTTAATTTTAATTTTTTTTAATTTATTTTTATTTTTTTTCCATCTCGCTAAAAATAATTAGGGTCGGCGGTAAAAAAGTAGGGTCGGTCGGGAAACCGGAAACACACATATTTTTTTTAGGCCTAATATAAATTTGACGGTAATATTATACACAAAGTCTCTATCATCTCCGTTAAGGTTAGCAATAAGCATATATTCTGGCTTACATTTTTAGCCACTTGCTATAAAAAAGCAAGTGCAAAGGTTTTCTACTTGCTATTTTAATTAAGGTACTTGCATTAATATAATTTGAACCTTGATTCATTTTAGAAGGATTGCTAGACATGTAAATAATGACAATTTCACATTCAGCTAGATGCAGGAATTTAATAATGTATACTTATACTTACTTATATCCACCTATTTAACTATGTTAGATAAATATGTTCTGTGAATAAATGTAGACTGAGACCTAGTAGTTTTTGTCTCGCCTTTTCGAAGAAAAAAAGAGACATAGGTGTTGCTTTTCCGGCGGCGGCGGCGGCGTCAACATTCAAGTTTTGCGTTTAGGTCATTTTCTCACAAACTGTATGCACTAGACCTTTCAAACTTTGCTTATAATTGTATCATGGGTGGTACATGGCAACGTGACAAAGCAAATGTGGAAGTGACCTTGACCCTCCAAGCAAAGGGCAGATAACTTAATAATTTTTAGGTTAAATTTTTGCGTTTAGGTCACTTTTTCACAAACTGTATGCACTAGACCTTTAAAACTATGCTTATTGTTGTATCTTGAGTGGTACATCGCATGGTAATACTGCCGAATCTGTCATTTATTGCACGGTTTAGGCTCAGACCTTCAGGTTTATGAACATTATATCATAAGCAAGAATTTATACTTACACAATGACATGAAGTCGCTTTTTTATTGATCTGATATTACATTAGGCCCTATTGTTGATGCGCATGACTTTTATCTGACCCCACGTGTAATATCAGATTTTCCAGGACTCGTATAAAACGTGGATATGCAAGAATAAGCATATAATTACGGTATTTTTGTCCCAATTTTTACTTCCTTTTTTGTTTATAAATATTTGCTAGTAGTTAATGATATAGAAAATGACATGATCTACAATTGTTTCAAAATTAAAATAACCTGTAGAGGCCACTTAAAACGGTATATGAGACAATGGTGGGTTCGTGCAAGCACTTGAACACTTTACTGCTACTTCCCAAACAGGAAAAATAAGAAAAAGAAAACTGAAACTGAACCTGAAATTGAAACTGTTGCAAAATCAAAATTACCCAACCATAGTTACCATAGTGCATTTAAATAATTTACACCACTTCAAAACAATAGGAATTAGTGAGACACGAAAAACTTAACATCCACTTAACATCTACTTCACAAACAATTACAATAAAGCGACTTTTATTTATTCTCCTTAGTGCCTCTTTACAGAGATAACATGTCCCAACTAGCAACTCTTTGTGTGTGATACAATGATTATAAATTGTTTAAGGGTTGACTTTGTATTTGCATTTAGCATGCATCTGTGTAGAAAAGTAAGTGCACTTTTTGTCTCGCCTTTTTGAAGAAAAAAGACAAATAGGTGTTGCTTTTCCGGCGGCGTCGGCAACAACATTCAAGTTTTGCGTTTAGGTCATTTTCCCACAAACTGTATGCACTAGACCTTTCAAACTTTGCTTATAGTTGCATCACGGGTGGTATACATCGCAAGGTTACAAAGCAAATGTGGAACTGACCTTGACTCTCCAAGCAAAGGGCAGATAACTTACTAATTTTTAGGTTCAACTTTTGCGTTTAAGTCACTTTTTCACAAACTGTATACACTAGACCTTTAAAACTTTGCTTATAGTTGTATCTTAAGTGGTACATCGCGACGTCACAAAGCAAATGTGGAAGTGACCTTGACCCTCCAAGCAAGGGCAGATAACCTTATAATTTTTACCTTCAACTTTGGCATTTAGGTCACTTTTTCACAAACTGTATGCACTAAGAACTTTCAAACTTTGCTTATAGTTGTATCTTGAGTGGTACATTGCAACGTGACAAAGTATATGTGGATGTGACCTTCACCATCCAAGCAAAGGGCAGATAATTTTAATTGTTACATTTACATCACTTTCTCATGAACTAGAATTATGCACTAGATGTTTTAAACCTAATTTATAGCTTAATCTTTGGAAGAAAACATATTCTATTTTGACATAGTTGTGTTTTTGTTAGTGCATCTTTTTTTGGATGCCTGGATTTCATCTATGACCTTGACCTACTTTTTGGAGCTGATGATTTTTAGCTCTACTGGTCAAAGGCCTTCATTTTCATCCGATCTTTACCAAACTTTACCATATTGTTAATATCAATTAAAGCTCGCACAAGTTCGAAGACCAGCCAGATCGGACCAATAGCAGCAGAGTTATGACCCTTGATTTAGTTAAAAATGCTATATTTTGCCTCGTTAATACGATAGGGCTTTCATTTTTCATCTGAACTTTACCAGATGTTTTGCCTTTTTTTTATTATTATTTGTATATATTTGCTTTTTTGTATTTTATTTTTTTAATTGATATTTATTTTTTTAATTACCTATGTCATTATTTTTTTGTTTTAATTATTTATTTTTTTATATTTTTTTTTTTTAAAAAATAAATTTAATATTTATTTTTTTAATTCTATTAATTTTTTTATTTCTTTTTTTTAAAATATTTTAATTTTTTTTTAATTTTCTTATTTCATTTTTTTTTGTGTTAACGTCATGTTAGCAGGAAGCATTGCTGTGCCTATTGCATTTTTTTTCTGGTTCGTTTATTTTTGATGGAGTTAGGGCCCCATGTCATTTTTTTTTTTAATTTCTGTCGGCGCTACTCCTCCTAAACGCGTTGTTGGATTTCGTCGAAACTTGGCAGGAAGCATCGGTAAGATGTCTAATTGTGCATATCGCCCAGTTTGCTGATTTATGACGGAGTAATGGCACTTTGACATTTTTATTTTAAATTTCTTATCGGCGCTACTCCTCCTAAACGGCTTGTTGGATTTCTACAAAATTTGTCAAGAAGCCTCAGTATGATGTCTAGTTGTGCAAAGCATGGTATATCAATGCAATTTTGGACAAGTTCGAAAATCAGCTAGATCTAGTTAGTAACGACAGGTTATGGCCCTTGATTTGTTGACAAAATGCTATTATTGTATTTTCCTTTGTTAAATCTGTAGTTACTTCATTTTTATCTGATCTTTACCATATTTGTTTAGAATGTTCCACACACCCCACCCACCCATTTTTATGAAATTTCATTCATAAAAGAAAGTGGGACAAATTAAAAAATGCCCATGCCAGACTAGACACAGCAGACTTATTGCCCATGATTACGAGGTGAGCGATCTTAGGCCATCTTATCCCTGTTGTTTTTGCAATGTTTTAAAAAAACTACTGATGGGAATTTTATGTCGACAACCCTTGATATAAGAGCCGTTTTAGCCAGTAGAGCGTCCACAGGCCCTCTTGGGCTTCTTGTTTTAATAGAATGGCATTTCATTTTTAAACAAATGCACTTTAATATCATCTCAGCAAACGGCAAACTCGATTGTTTTTAGTTACTTTACTTTTACAAACTTTCATTTAAGCATCATTGACCTTTTTATATTTAAGTCCAGCCCCGTTAGGCGAGACATGTGAATCCACGGATTTCTTGTTTATTATTACTTGAACAATTTATCAAGTGTTAATATTTCCTACTTGCAATCTGCAAAAATCTATTTGCATTTAGCAAGTAAATAAGTGTTAAATTTGAACCCTGCATATTCTAGTAGAGTAAGGATATACTTGAGGCTACATGATACAAGTGTGGCGTCGACAGCATATGTGCAATGAAGCAGTTTATGCAACAACAAAACATGGTGGTATTAGTCTGATATTAATGCAGAAAAAATAGTAAACAAGAAATATCAGTGTAAATGAAATTAATGCCCCTGAAGACACTTTTGACCTCTAAGTATGACCTTGACCTTGGAGCCACGGACCTGGATTTTGTGCGCGACACGTCGTTTGGTTGTAGAGCACTTGTGCCAAGTTATTTGAAAATCCGTCTAGGCATGCAAAAATTATTGACCGAACACGATTTGACCTCTTAGTGTGAGCTTGACCTTGGGGCCGCAGACCTGGATTTTATGTGCGACACATTGTCTTGTTGTGGTGAGCACTTGTGCCAAGTTATTTGAAAATCCGTCCATGAATGCCAGAGTTATTGACCGGACACAGTTTGACTTTTGACCTCCAAGTGTTCACTAATGTGCCAAGTTATTTAAAAAATCCCTGCATGGGTTGTGACGTTACGGTCCGGACACGAAATTGCTTTTGTTTGTATGGTGTTTTGCGTCATTTTCAATACAAGTATTGTTATATATGACGGTCGATTTTTTGTGGTGGAGGCAGACCACCCACTTTTCCTGAGTAGAACCAGTACTGTACACCTCCCGCCATCCTAACACGAAATTGCGTACCTGTTTTTGACTTATGAACTTCAAGTGTGATCTTGACCTTTGAGGTACGGACCTGGGTTTTGCGAGTGACACATCGTCTTGTTATGGTGATCAGTTGTGCCAATTATTTAAAAATGCCTGCAGGGGTTGTGAAGTTGCGGTCCGGACACAAAATTGCGTACCTGTTTTTGACCTATGAACTTCAAGTGTGACCTTGACCTTTGAGGTACAGTCCTGGGTTTTGTGCGCGACACATCGTCTTGTTATGGTGATCACTTGTGCCTTATGTTATTTAAAAATCTCTGCAGGGGTTGTGACGTTACGGTTCGGACACAAAATTGCATACCTGTTTTTGACTTATGAACTTCAAGTGTGACCTTGACGGTTGAGGTACGGACCTAGTTTTTGCACGCGACACATCGTCTTGTTATGGTGATCACTTGTGCCAAGTTATTTAAAAATCCCTTAGGGTTTGTGACGTTATGGTCCGGACACGAAATTGCGTTCCTGTTTTTGACCTATGAACTTCAAGTGTGACCTTGACCTTTGAGGTACGGACCTGGGATTTGCGCGGGACACATCGTCTTGTTATGATGATCACTTGTGACAAGTTAATTAAAAATCCATGGAGGGGTTTTGAAGGTACAATCCGGACACAAACTGCGGAATGGACGACCAGACGGACGGAGCGATTACTATATAACCTTTTGGGGGGCATAAATACTAGGCCGCAAGTTAGGTAGATGGCAACTGCCCAGTTAATTTTATTGGTAGGATGACGGTTTGTTTTTTAATGTTTATTTATATCTTCAATGCTTTCCTTCCAGATAAGCAATCTCTAACTGGGTCTTTGTATCATGTCGGTGTGTATGGTAGTGTCTTACTTGAGCAAGGTACTATGAAAGTATGCCAGCCTTCGGAGGGGATGTGTCGGTCCTGTGTGCAAGCAGAACAGCAGCCAATATGCGTTGCTTCTGTGTCATCTTGATTCACGTCCGTAAACATTCCCTGGAAGTGTGGTTGCTCATACAGTGCTCCAGATAAGACGTTTATATATAATATATAATCGCCCATAAATATGGAGAACCAAATACCCACGTACACACAACTTAATAGCTTAGAAAAATAGAGTATGCCCGGCCATACTCAGTGGATGCTTATTGAAGTTTGAGGTACTGAATGACAATCAAGTGCAGAATTTTAGTAACGTTTCGGTAGATGCTTGCACGAAAATAGAAATGGCCTTTTTGTCGGCTGTTTGACACAAATTAATCAATAATGCCCTTAAATATATATATATACAGTCAACATTATATACATTCAACATTGCTTCTGTCTTCTTTATTTTAACGGGGGGGGGGGGGGGGGGGGGGGGGGGGGGGGGGGATGAAATATGCATTGTTTTTTTTATGGTAATGACTAATGAATATACATTTTTACAAAACTTGTTTACAAAAATACACATGAGTTTGTAATTTGTAAATGTAAATACGTAAAAAAAACGAAAAACATGCGTACACTGTGCTGAAAGCTTATCTGGAGCACTACATATATACTCAAAAAACGGTGTAGCAGTAAATATAGGTAGAGTAATATGGCACAACTCCTTTCTTGCTTTCCGGCGATGTCTCTGAAGACATCACCCAATACCTGCTTAAATAACAATAACCGGATTTTAATTGATTGAACCCTGAATACCATAAACTCACCAAAGAAAATTGATAAACTTGGAAATATGGAACCCGATTACAGATGACAGCAAGCTATTTCGAGAGAAAAACATTAAACATGTAAGAGGGAACTAGATCGGCAGGATATTCTTTTCTTTGGTGAGTTTATGTATGCACGTGTGGTATATAAGCCTTAAATTAGTTGTTCATTCAGGCATTGCTTGCCACATACTCTACCTACTTTATAAAGGGACCAAAGGGTGCTCTAGCTCTGCAGTGCTCAAGATAGACCGCGCATCCATGTAAATTACGTGTTAATATTTCAGAGTCTTCATTTTATTTTAGTTCACTCCATACCATGTACAGACTTAATTTTCCAGGTACATTATTTCTTTTGAAAAAGATGCGTATCTTGGTAGCTTATTTTTTCAATCAGAGTTTTGTGGTGCATAACATACTTTGCACGAGACAGCTTTACTGTTTGTATGAAACCGCGTCACCAGTTATTTACAGTTTTCTCTCTTTGGTTCTGTTTTCACGAGACAACTTTATTGATTGTATGAAACCGCGTCACCAGTTATTTACAGTTTTCTCTCTTTGGTTCTGTTTCTCGTTTTTTAGTTATGGGATGCCGAGTTGTCCGTCGTCCGTCCGTCCATCCGTCGTTAGCTTTTGTTTCGTTAAGACGATAGGGCCTTCTTTTTTCATCCGATCTTTACCAAACTTTAACAGGTTCAATGTTAATATCAATGAAAGTTTGAAAACAAGCCAGATCGGACCAGTGACCGCAGAGTTATGGCCCTTGATTTCGTTAAAAATGCTATAATTTGCCTCTTCATATGATAGGGCCTTCATTTTGCATCTGATCTTTGCCAAACTTTACCAGATTTTATGAGTTTCTTATTATTAATTTTAATCAATTTTTTTTTTTTTTTTATTTTATTTTTTTTTTTTTTTTTTTTTAGCTCTATGTTGGACCATTCGGACCAGTAACAGAGGAGTTATGGCTCTTGATTTAGTTTAAAATGCTATATTTTGCCTCGTTAATACGGTAGGGCCTTCATTTTTCATCTGATCTTTACCGAACTTTACCAGATTCTTTAGTTATGGCCCTTGATTTAGTTAAAAAGCTGTATTTTGCCAAAACTTTCAAAAAAACGTAAATGGCAGTCTCTCGCTTCATTGATGTTATAAGAGCCATATTAGCCAGTAGAGCGTCCACAGGCCATCTTGTTCCTCTTAATAGTGGTACCGGTTCACAGAGCATTTACCGCCAATTTGTTATGCAGAACAATGCACAATTTGCCGATGTTTTTTGGCCTGCGCTGCAAGCGATGAAAACAATGAAAAAAAGAGAGACTCGCTAATTGTTCATACCATTTTAATTGCCATTATTTCCACAATCGCGGGAAGTGTGTGAAAAACAAAAAATACATCCAGGTATAGGTTGGCTAGCTGACCCCTAAAATTGCACATACCTTTGCATTCAATGTTTATGAGCTTTAGGGATCTATTTACATTACTGATAGCACATTTTTCCGACAGTCACTTGCACTTTTGGTCGAAATAAACTATAGCAGCAAGGACAAGATTTAAAGCTATGCTTTTAAAAGGGTTCAAATAAGAATGCAAAACCTTTAAACACTTTGCAAGAAAGTAATTTGGTTGCAGGCTGACAGGTTTTCAAAGAATAACAGTTTTCATTGCTGTATGTATATGTGTGTGAGAGGTCATTTTCAGTACAAAATAGACTAAAAACTAAGTTCAGAACCAGTAATTTTTAACTGATCTACAAATATACAGACTATAATAAATAGATTGAATAAAACTGCATCTTTATAAGTTAATAGCTCTACTTGTCAAAGATCAGCAGAGTTTATGCCGTGTGCGGCGTCCGAGTCGTCCGTATGTCAGCTTTTGTTGTAGCGACTACTTCTTGAAAACTATAAATAATATTGATATGGGACTGTTTCTAAAATGATCAGCATAACATGATGTTGATCCTTGTCGAAGATTATTTTTATTCGACCGACATTAAACATAGCCGCTAGTGGCCATCTTTGTTTACATAGAATTATATAGTAAAAGCGACTACTCCTCTAAAACTACTTGACAGATTTTTATGAAACTTCACAGAAATGATGATCTAGCTATCAAAACCTATCAGTAGAGCTTGAAAATCATTGACCTCTTGTTTAATAATAAAAATACAAAAAAAATGCCACATTTTGTTTAGGCCAAAAAGAAAAATAGGTGTGTTTTCTATTGCATGCTCTAAAAGAAAATAGGGTAGGTTGGTAGGCATTTTTGTAAAAAAAAATTTAGTGAGATTTACTCAGATTCTGTTTATCACATAAAACCCATAAAAGATGATACAATGTGAAAGTTTCTCTGTGATGTCAGTTTACCTTAATATAAGATCGCGCCAGCTAAATTACGCATTCTTAATTGTTTCAAAAAAATAGAACACTTTATAAACATAGTTACACCACCAGTGCAGTCTACATGAAATCCTTTTCAGGACCACAGGACATTCGGTCAGACAAACTGAAATTTGTTGTCTGACTGGATATTTTTTTGTCTGAACGAAAAGCTTAAAGAGGCACTACCTATATCTACGCAATGTTTAATGTAAAATATTAAATACTCAATATTACTGCATTTATATGTATACCAAGCTATTTTATGAGTATCTTAAGAAGAAACATGGTTCGTATTCCTGTTCTGTATATTATTAATTATGATCAAAACAATATCTTGAATAAAATGATGCCCTGACGTTTATTCCTGCCTAAGAACTACGTGTTTTTACGATTTTCTCGGACATGCGCAGTGCTGATTCAGTTGAACGAAAACAAACTTTTCGGGGCAGTTCCGATAGTTAACTAATCGATCGGAACTCTTCGCCAATCCGACGAGGCAGTTCCGATTGTAAACAAATAAGATCGGAAAATCTCCGCAATCGGCTTGTCTAAAACAATTGCAAATACAATTTAAAAAATCTGATCGTTTCAATCTTGTTTTTTCCCCAGCAAAACGCATATTACATGGGGTGAAATTATTGCCATTTACCTTCTTCATAGACCTCTTTATGATTAAGCAAAGTTTATATCAATTGGTGGATAAAAAGATATAGGTAGAGCCTCTTTAAAGCCATATTTTTGTTAAAAGCACAATAAAATGCTTGAACAATTAAACACAGACAATGCTATCTTTGAAAAAGATATTAATTTCTTGTGCCAAGACCGACTGAATAAAAATGCAGGGATAAAACTTTTTTAAACATTTTTTTGGTGTTTTTTTTTATATTTTTAAGAACGCGCCGCAAATCGCGGTCTGAAAACTTACACTGTCCCGCAAATTAAACCATCCAAAAACAGGTGCACTTTCACATTGTTATTTAGCAGCTTGCATTTGTGAATAAGCGTTCATTTATAAGCGTTCTTATGATTCAGACTTGTCATAAATGAATTTAAAAGTGATAACAAATACGGCTTCAACTTTTAAAGGGCATTGACAAAGTCTGTGTACTAAAACCTTTAAAGGATCATAACTCTGCCTAAAATCATTCACCCAGAACACGGCGATAATAGAAATAACTAGGCTTCAGGTACTGATCATCCCTGCAAAGTTTCACTAAATCCAGCCAGGGGTAAATGTAGAATGGTGTTCTGTTTCACTTCCATTGATAAACCATTGTTCGGAACTAATTGAAGAAAAAGCAAAACTTTTTGGCATAAAATGTATTAGGGTCGGCTCCTTAAAAATAGGGTCGATCAGGCCACCGGAAACACATCTATGTTTATATGTGATAAATCATTGTTCAGAACAAATTGAAGAAACTAAAACTTCATTTTGGTATAAAATGTTTTAGGCTCGGCCGCTTAAAATCAGGTCGGTCAGGCCACCGGAAACACATCTATTTTCTTTTTGGCCATAGAAAAAAAGATAGCTAAGATTAAATCTTTGAGGTACGATGGACCATGGAACTAAAACGAGAAGCCCGGGACTCATTTATTTTTATTTCGAAGAGTACTGTACTCAAATATGTACTTTAAAATTGATTGATTGAATTGGATTTTATAGTCGCACCAACAGCTAAGGTCATATGGCGACTTTCCAGCTTCCATTGGTGGAGGAAGACCCCAGGTGCCCCTCCGGGCAATTTTCGTGCACGGGCGGGCACCTGGGTAGAACCACCGACGTTCCGCAAGCCAGCTGGATAGCTTCCTCACATAAAGATTACTAGGCCCCTGAGGGATCGAACCTTCAGTGATTTCAAGTCAGAGACTATAACCACTCGGCCACGGGCGCCCCCTACTTTAAAATTAACTGGAGCACTGGGTATAGGTACAGAATATAAACCATAAGAGCTATGATTCTCACAGCCAGGACAGGAAAATTTGTTTCTGATTTACTCGTCCTTTGTTATATTTGAATGGTCAAATTGATAATTTTTTAAAGAATTTACGTTCATGGCGAGCAGACGCGTGAACTTTTCGTGCCCTGACAGCTAAATAAATTGGAGTTTAATGCAACTTTTTAAATATCTGACATTCAATAAAAAAAATTGAATATTGCTGCATATGATGCTTGCCAAAAAAGAAAACAATTATATAGAACTTAAATATTCTCTTACTGTGGATACGGAATAAATATATGTTTGCAATTTGGAAGTTTCTTTTTTGTTCAGTGTACATTTAAAATTGCAATAGGCTTATGTTTGACAATCCAACATTCATATTTTTCCAAATTTAAACATTGAATTTTAACCCACAATGGCTTGCATCCAAAAATAACATGCTGTTGAGTTTTAATTTCAAACCACAATGTATAAAGTATATTTGTGTTTTACAACAATACTATTAACGACTATGACAAATTAGTTTGGCTTTAAATTGCTTTTTTTTAATGCTATTTTCAGTATACCAATGCGCGCAGTTTGCTAATACAGTTTGTCACAGTGTCGGTGCCCAGACTCGAGCATTAACAGCTTTCCCAGCCTGCGATGAATGGCCATGATATACATATGGATTTTTGAAGATGACATGTACTGGTTAGTTGATGCTCACAAATAACTAGCACTCCTTTCTATTTGAATTCAGAAATAGAACATTTTGACCCCAAATTCAACTTGTTTTGCTTACAGTGTGGTTCAGATTATGGACTAATGAGCAAGTATATAATGCATTAGTTGGTTCTTATGCATTGCATGATGTCTCATTATCTCTGTCCAGCAATTTTCTCTTTACTGATATTTTACTAACAGAGCCTTGTACAAATAATGGTGGTTTAGGTCACTAAAAACATAAAATATTACTGATTTGATTATTGTCTACTTTTTATGTCTGCCCGTCCGTAAACAATTGCTCATTCCGGGACAGAAACACTGAAACTATAACACCCACAATCGTGAACTGTACATTGCCTTAAATAAGAGGAGGAATTTTGTGTGTGTGTGGGGGGGGGGGGGGGGGGGGGTCAGTAGGTCACAGGTCCAGGTCGCCATGACCTTATATGGAAATTGCATTCTGGACGAAAACTTAATGGGCCAATTTTAATAGGCTTGGGCATTGGCATCCGTAAGCAGCTCTTTCTCAGACACCACTGAGCCAATTTTACTCAAATTTCCCATGGATACCTGTTTTTTTATCCGATATTTAAGATGGCCACCATTGCTAAAAATAACAAAAACATTACAAAAATCTCCAAAATAGCATCACCCCTTGGTCATAACTCGGAAACCGTTCAGATCCCCACCCTATAACCATATATACACTTACTGGGCCTGAACACTTTAAGGCGGGGCGGGATTTTTTATGGTTATAAGCCATTGTCTGCCTGATCTCGTTCTGTTATGAAATTATAAGCTTGTTTGCCATTTTTTTTCATCTTTGCAAAGATCATTGATCAGGTGAACTATTCATTGTCATCTTGTATTTAGAACATGGAAGCTTTAGTGTTCACCTGAGTTCCATCAGAGCCAGAAGAGTGATACAGGCTCTCTTGGGCATCTTGCTTTACTATGTAACTATTTTGAAATACACAACATTTGTAAACAATACAGAATATTTATATTCACTTGATACTTATTGTTGAAAAAAATAATTTCAAGTCAACTTCACTTTTTGGTAGTCGGATCGCTGGCCTACCGCAATAGAAAATGGCTGTTCTCAGTCTGAAAATACACTGACAATATTTATTTTTCTTCCACTTATTGTGTCGCCTTAATAGCATGGCAGACACTTACGGATCACTTTATCCGTTATTGTCAGTCATTATACGTTGTCATCCGTCATTCGACAAACTTTAATCTGCAAGTTTACTATGGCCATATTGAACTTCACACACCTCTTCGTCTTAGCTCAAGAAATGTTGTTACAAATGTCCAATAATTCCGACTTTATTCGGCAGAGTTATGCACTTTTTCATAAAACTTTATCCTGTAACCTAACCAAGAGCTCTCATAACTAGCCATAACTTGAATAGTATTTGACCTTGCAATAATCGCATAGCAGGTAAAACAAGTATTCAGTGAAACATCCTTCTAGTTAATCATTACCAACCTCCCAAGTGTCGTTAGTGTTGGTACTAAAACAACGCTAATATAATTTAAATATAAGAATTGATTTGGCAGTTTTGAACGCCTATAACGAATGTCAAATTGTCATAAGGCCAATTAAAATTATATGCATGGTTCCGGTTTCCCGACCGACTCTGTTTTCGCTCGCTTTTCAATACATTGAGATTTATTTTACTGCATAGATTAAAATAGCTATCCCTGGCACGTAACTATATTAGAAAATACCTTCTTTTTTATTTTGTGTGATCGATGCTATTAATTTCGTTTGGTGGTTTATGGCTCATATAGTTTATTATAATCAATTAAATACATAACTAATGTATTTAAAGAATTCTAAAACAAATATCAATACTGATGTTCTTCCTTTAAAAGGACAATGCCTGTAACTTTTAGCTTATAAAACACACTAATTACATTCACAAATGTTGCACACTAAACATTATTGAATATTTACTAATTAAATGCAAGATTGACTTTGTGTAATGGAATTCAATCGCGGTACAAAAAAAGAAGTGTCGCTTTGTGCGTTTGAAATCGCAGCCCAAACTAAAATTACACTCAGGTAATAATAGTGAGAGCGAGATAGTCGACATCGCTCCTGTCTGAGCTAAGCGTGCTATACATATTACGCAATACATAATAATATGTAGAAAACCTCACGTGATTAGCCGAAAAGGTAAATAATGTGGGTTTTCATGTATACATTTCACTGAATAATTTGCAGACAGTTATTTTGGTTTATATGCTCAATATCTGCTTACTTATGGACAGTGTCCCTTTAAGAGTATTGTGTGAAAAAAAAACAATGCAATAAATATAAAATAAAATATTTTGCCTACTTACCTACCATATTTGTTTTAGCATGTAATAGGAACCACACATATAATTTTATTTGGCCTAATGTGCGTCAATCAATTCTTAAACGTTTTTTAAAAAATGTTCGTAAGACACCACTTTGCCTTTTTACATCAGTTTGCACGAGAACACTAAGACGACGTTACGTCTTACAAACAAAACAACTCTTCGTTAATTTCCGTAGTCGGTATTTACTAGTGGCGAAATCTGACGAATACGTCCGTAAAACAATCGGAACATCATTTGGCGTTCCGCCACTGACGGAAAAGGCCGTTCAGTGGAAGATATTTCCAGTAGAGCAAACGAGTAGAGCTTTTCTATTCCCAAAATTTCCTACAAATCACCGTCAAATATGTAATATAACTATATACTGAATCTATAACAAAACCTCTTCATAGGGGAAAAAAAGGAAATATACATCTGGACTATTGTCCCTCATTGATTTTGACAATTGATCGCTAGGTACTAAACTTCCATGATTGTGTTTTTGTCTCCTTGTAGGCAAAAAGGTTTTTCACTCGATTTTCACCAAATTGTCAAGACAATTTTTATCAATATCAAAGATATAAAAGGTATATATATTTTGAAAAACATGTTTGATTTCATACAGCTTAAAACAAGTACAGCGATACCAGCTCTCATTGCTTGAGGAATGTCGTGGTTCTACCCAGGTAACCAACCGCCTAGTCGGAGGGGCATCTGGGGTCTTCCTCCACCAATGGAAGCTGAAAAGTCGACATATGACCTTAGCTGTTGGCTTAGCTATAAAATCCCAATTCAATTCAGTTAAATTGTTCTACATCCATATTTCAAATAATTATTTGAACAATTGAAAACAAATTCTGTTTGCAAATATAAATTACTAAATGTTGATTATCTCAAAACCTGTGAGATTTTCAAACTCCTATTTTTTTATATTTTTGTTGCTTTTCCGGCATCGGCAGCGGCGGCGGCAACATTCAAGTTTTGCGTTTAGGTCATTTTCTCAAAAACTGTATGCACTAGACCTTTCAAACTTTGCTTATAGTTGTATCATGGGTGATACATCGCAACGTGAGAAAGCAAATGTGGAAGTGACCTTGACCCTCCAAGCAAAGGGCAGATAACTTGCTAATTTTTAGGTTCAAGTTTTGCGTTTAGGTCACTTTTTCACAAACTGTATGCACTAGACCTTTCAAACTTTGCTTATAGTTGTATCTTGGGTGGTACATGGCAACGTGACACAGCAAATGTTGAAGTGACCTTGACCCTTCAAGCAAAGGGCAGATAACTTAATAATTTTTAGGTTCAACTTTTGCGTTTAGGTCACTTTTTCACAAACTGTATGCACTAGACCTTTAACACTTTGCATATTGTTGTTTCTTGAGTGGTACATCGCAACGTGTCAAAGCAAATGTGGAAGTGACCTTGACCCTCCAAGCAAGGGCAAATAACCTTATAATTTTTACCTTTAACTTTGGCGTTTAGATCACTTTTTCACAAGCTGTATGCACTTAGACCTTTCAAACTTTGCTTATATTTGTATCTTGAGTGGTACATTGCAACATGACAAAGCAAAAGTGGATGTGACCTTCACCATCCAAGCAAAGGGCAGATAACTCTAATTGTTACATTTATATCACTTTCTCATGAGCTAGAATTATGCACTAGATGTTTTAAACCTAATTTATAGCGTAATCTCTAGAAGAAAACATATTTTTCTATTTCGACTTAGTTGTGTCTTCGGTAGTACATCTTTATTTTGGACGGCTGGATTTCATCTATGACCTTGACCTATTTTTTGGAGCTGATGATTTTTAGCTCTACTGGCCAAAGGTCTTCATTTTTCATCCGATCTTTACCAAACTTTACCAGATTGTTAATAATAATGAAAGCTTGCACAAGTTCGAAAACCAGCCAGATCGGACCAGTAACAGCAGAGTTATGGCCCTTGATTTAGTTAAAAATACTATATTTTGCCTCGTTAATACCGATAGGACTTTCATTTTGCATCTTATCTTTACCAAACTATACAAGATGTTTTGCCTTTTTTTTTATTATTATTATTAGTATATTTTTACTCTTTTTTTTAATAGATATATATATATTTTTTTTTTTTTTTTTTATCGTTTTTCTTTTCAATTTTCTGTTGTTTTTTTTTTTTTTTTTTATTTATTTATTTTTATCTCGACTGATCAGAGATCAGCAGAGCTTATGCCGTGGTGCGGCGTCCGTCGTCCGTCCGTCTGTCCGTCCGTCTGTCCGTCTGTCTGTCTGTCCGTAAACTTTTATTTGTAGCGACTACTCCTCTGAATCTACAGGATGGATATTTATGAAACTTTACAGAAATGTTGCCCATGAAGTCTAGTTGATCCTAGCAAAAATTCATGTTGATGTAAAATCCAAGATGGCCGCCAAAGCTAAAAATAGATTTTTAAAATACATGTTTGTAGCGACTACTACTTGAAAACTATAAGTGATATTGATATGGGACTTTTTCTAAAATGATCAGCATGACATGATGTTGGTTCTTGTCAAAAATCGTTTTGATTCGACGTTAAACATGGCTGCCAGTGGCCATCTTTGTTTACATAGAGTTATATAGTAAAAACTTGTAGCGACTACTCCTCTGAAACTACTTGACGGATGTTTATGAACTTCACAGGAATGTTGCTCTTGATGTCTAGTTGATCCTAGAAAAAATTCAGGCTGACCGGAAATTCAAAATGGCTGCCACGGCTAAAAATAGATTTAAAATAAATAAATTTGTAGCAATTACTACTTGAAAACTATAAGTGATATTGATATGGGACTTTTTCTAAAATGATCAGTATGACATGATGTTGATCCTTGTCAAAAATTATTTGACATTAAACATGGCCGCCAGCGGACATCTTTGTTTACAAAGAGTTATATAATGAAAACTTGTAGCGACTACTCCTATGAAACTACTTGATGGATGTTCATGAAACTTCACAGGAATGTTGACCTAGCTATCAAAAATCTATCATTGGAGCTTCAAGGTCATTGACCTCTTGTTTTAATTTTTTTTTTTTTTTTTTTAATTTTCTTATTTCATTATATATTTTTTGTTAACTTTTTTTTTATGTTAACGCCGTGTTAGCAGGAAGTATTGCTGTGCCTATTGCATTTTTTTTTCCCCGTTTTTTTTTTTAATTTCTTGTCGGCGCTACTCCTCCTAAACGACATTTTGGTACATGGCAACGTGACACAGCAAATGTTGAAGTGACCTTGACCCTTCAAGCAAAGGGCAGATAACTTAATAATTTTTAGGTTCAACTTTTGCGTTTAGGTCACTTTTTCACAAACTGTATGCACTAGACCTTTAACACTTTGCATATTGTTGTTTCTTGAGTGGTACATCGCAACGTGTCAAAGCAAATGTGGAAGTGACCTTGACCCTCCAAGCAAGGGCAAATAACCTTATAATTTTTACCTTTAACTTTGGCGTTTAGATCACTTTTTCACAAGCTGTATGCACTTAGACCTTTCAAACTTTGCTTATATTTGTATCTTGAGTGGTACATTGCAACATGACAAAGCAAAAGTGGATGTGACCTTCACCATCCAAGCAAAGGGCAGATAACTCTAATTGTTACATTTATATCACTTTCTCATGAGCTAGAATTATGCACTAGATGTTTTAAACCTAATTTATAGCGTAATCTCTAGAAGAAAACATATTTTTCTATTTCGACTTAGTTGTGTCTTCGGTAGTACATCTTTATTTTGGACGGCTGGATTTCATCTATGACCTTGACCTATTTTTTGGAGCTGATGATTTTTAGCTCTACTGGCCAAAGGTCTTCATTTTTCATCCGATCTTTACCAAACTTTACCAGATTGTTAATAATAATGAAAGCTTGCACAAGTTCGAAAACCAGCCAGATCGGACCAGTAACAGCAGAGTTATGGCCCTTGATTTAGTTAAAAATACTATATTTTGCCTCGTTAATACCGATAGGACTTTCATTTTGCATCTTATCTTTACCAAACTATACAAGATGTTTTGCCTTTTTTTTTATTATTATTATTAGTATATTTTTACTCTTTTTTTTAATAGATATATATATATTTTTTTTTTTTTTTTTTATCGTTTTTCTTTTCAATTTTCTGTTGTTTTTTTTTTTTTTTTTTTTATTTATTTATTTTTATCTCGACTGATCAGAGATCAGCAGAGCTTATGCCGTGGTGCGGCGTCCGTCGTCCGTCCGTCTGTCCGTCCGTCTGTCCGTCTGTCTGTCTGTCCGTAAACTTTTATTTGTAGCGACTACTCCTCTGAATCTACAGGATGGATATTTATGAAACTTTACAGAAATGTTGCCCATGAAGTCTAGTTGATCCTAGCAAAAATTCATGTTGATGTAAAATCCAAGATGGCCGCCAAAGCTAAAAATAGATTTTTAAAATACATGTTTGTAGCGACTACTACTTGAAAACTATAAGTGATATTGATATGGGACTTTTTCTAAAATGATCAGCATGACATGATGTTGGTTCTTGTCAAAAATCGTTTTGATTCGACGTTAAACATGGCTGCCAGTGGCCATCTTTGTTTACATAGAGTTATATAGTAAAAACTTGTAGCGACTACTCCTCTGAAACTACTTGACGGATGTTTATGAACTTCACAGGAATGTTGCTCTTGATGTCTAGTTGATCCTAGAAAAAATTCAGGCTGACCGGAAATTCAAAATGGCTGCCACGGCTAAAAATAGATTTAAAATAAATAAATTTGTAGCAATTACTACTTGAAAACTATAAGTGATATTGATATGGGACTTTTTCTAAAATGATCAGTATGACATGATGTTGATCCTTGTCAAAAATTATTTGACATTAAACATGGCCGCCAGCGGACATCTTTGTTTACAAAGAGTTATATAATGAAAACTTGTAGCGACTACTCCTATGAAACTACTTGATGGATGTTCATGAAACTTCACAGGAATGTTGACCTAGCTATCAAAAATCTATCATTGGAGCTTCAAGGTCATTGACCTCTTGTTTTAATTTTTTTTTTTTTTTTTTTAATTTTCTTATTTCATTATATATTTTTTGTTAACTTTTTTTTTATGTTAACGCCGTGTTAGCAGGAAGTATTGCTGTGCCTATTGCATTTTTTTTTCCCCGTTTTTTTTTTTAATTTCTTGTCGGCGCTACTCCTCCTAAACGACATTTTGGATTTCGACGAAATTTGGCAGGAAGCATCGGTAAGATGTCTTATTGTGCATATCGCGCTTTTGTTCCAGTTTGCTGATTTATTACGGAGTAATGGCACTTTGACATTTTTACTTTTTTGTCAGCGCTACTCCTCCAAAACGGCTTGTTGGATTTCTACAAAAGTTGGCAGGATGCCTTAGTATGTTATCTAATGAATAGTTGTGCAAAGCATGGTATATCAAATGAAATTTTGGACAAGTTCGAAAACCAGCTAGATCTAGTTAGTAACGGCAGGTTATGGCCCTTGATTTGTTGAAAAATGCTATATTGTATTTTCCTTTGTTAAATCTGTAGTTACTTCATTTTTTATCTGATCTTTACCATATTTCTACTGATGGGAATTCCTTGTCGACAACCCTTGATATAAGAGCCGTTTTAGCCAGTAGAGCATCCACAGGCCCTCTTGGGCCTCTTGTTTTTAATAGAATGGCATTTTGTTTTTAAACAAATGCACTTACATGTCATCTCAGCGAACGGCAAACTCGATAGTTTTTAGTTGCTATAATGTTTACCAACTTTCATTTAAGCATCATTGACCTTTTTATTTTTAAGTCCAGTCTCCACGGATTTCTTGTTATTTAATTTATATATGAAGCAGGTTTAAAGTTAAAAACGATACTTGATTAATAATAAATTGAGATGCTAATTATAATTGATAAATACTTCAAGATTGCCATATCTCTTTAACATACTTTGAGGGGAAATATAAATTCACAGAATTGTTGATTATATACTCGGCAAAAAAAGTTTTGGACCAGGGTATATAAAGTCATATAAAAATAAAACTAGTGGACAAAATTTAAGTATCTTTTTTTAGTAACCAAGGTCTACCCTACCCGGTCAATTTGATACCAGAAACATTAAATTCCAAACAAGACTTGATTTTAAAAAAATATCGTGAACACACAAAGGGTCTGTAAAAAATGTTGCAAAGTCCATACAAAGTAACAGTTATGGACACATTCGAGTAACCAATAAAACGATTATTATTTTTTCGCAAACTTTCATTGTAAACGATAATTATTGTTGATTGTTGATCTATAGATTGTGAATTATCAACTAAGATAATAAGGGTTCTGGTCGAATGTCATGGTTCAGCAATCATTGTACGGGTTTGACACTGCCATGGTCCAAAACTTCTTTTACAGAGTATATTAAACACATGCAATAGTAAAAATTATAACTAAGGAAAATTTGAAAACGCTATTTTATTACATTTTATTTAATAACAACATGATTTTAACTTCAGAATAATACTGGAATAATAAAATGAATGGATGTGCTAATTGTAATGCTTGATTAAGTTTAATATAAGTATGAGGAAAGTACCGGTTTTAAAGATGACATAATTACATACTTTTGATATTTTCAACAAACAGTAAATTTCTGAGTTTAAATAATGATTATAAATACTATCTTCAAATTTTCAAATGCAAATACAGTTATTTTATTCACTCAGAACATACATATACCTGAAAATACTGAACAATGTGATTAGAGACATACGTTTAATAATTATGCATTTTACTTGTTTTAGTGTAATTAATAGACCTGTAATACAATACAATATCTTTTATTCACTCAATTCACATGTACATGAATATATGAGGTATGTATAACAACATTTAAATCATCATCGAGGCTCATAAGTATAATAGAAGACAGATATTATAGATATAATATGACGTGGTTAATTACAAAAGAGTAATGCAGTTTGGTAATAGCTGGGAGAAGAAATGGCCTCCCAGGTAGTCCTCATTTATCATATAACTAAAGATCTGTTTTGTATACACATATATGGGAGAGTTCTTCATTTATTTGTTGGCAATTGCATGGCAAAAATAATATCGAAACCAATACATATGATAATTAAACAAAATCAAACAGTATTACATTACAACATGAATATTATCTATTTGACTCTTTGCATGATGTTTTTAATAAATTCACACAATTTTCTAAACTCTGAATTATTTTTGGTGTTTATTAATTTATCAAATTTGTATACATTGGGTCTTTTAAAATATTCTGGACTGATATATTTACTACGTTGAGTTTTGAATTCGCGGCATACAAACAGATAATGGAACTCATCTCCTATATCCGTTTTGCAAAGCTGGCATATTCTACGATTATACGGAGTTTTATTCCAATTGCCAGTTTCAACTGGTAACCTGTGATTTCTTGTTCTGAATTTGGTTATATATTTTAACAAACAATATGGTGCGTTGGTAAGATAGTTTTCAAAGCAAAACTTATGTTTAAATAAACGATAGGAGGTACTGTTGCTCGAATTCATTACTTTAGAATACCACTCATTTAAGAATAAATCTTTGAGTTTTTGATTTACTGAACACTTTAACCATTTAGTGTTGGGAAAGGTCTGCGAATCCCATACTCCACTTAGGCCACATTTAATCAGTATGTCTCTGATCTGGTTTAGCCACTGAAAGTTTATTTTTGCAATAGTTGATGCGCTATATTTGAAATGGCTGCGTAGTATTTCATACATTAAGTTTGAAAGTTTAGCTCTTTCTGGATTGTTAATTTTAGCCCAAAACGAAATTACTCTAGTATGAATATCTACTGATACTGGAAATACCCCTGTTTCCCCGTATAACATATAATTTGCAGTAGATTTCTTTAGATTCAAAATATGCTTTAGAAACTTCAATTGTACCCTGTCAATTACATCAAGATTTCCATACCCCCATATTTCGCTGCCATATAAAAGAATGGGTTTAATTGTTTTATCGAATAAATCTATTTGCAAGTCTATTGGTAATGACAAATGTCTAGCTTTTTTGAGTAGACTGTATAGAGCTCTAGTAGCCTGATTAGCAATATGTTTCTTTGCCAAATAAAAAGAACCACTTCTACTAAAATATATACCTAGATACTTATATTCTGTTACAATATCAATTGAATCACCATTAAACGTAAACTTATAATTAGATTGTCTACCTTTTGAGAAAACCAGCACTTTAGATTTATCTATGTTTACTGTAAGTTTCCATTCATCACAATACAATTTATAAACATTCAATGCATTCTGTAAATCTTTCTCACTTTCACACACAATAACTGTATCATCAGCATATAATAAAACAAACAATTTAAAAAACATGTTTACTTGATCAAGTGCATGAGGTTGGCAGTATGTACCATCAACAATATTACTATTGCGCAGAAAATCGTGTAGATCGTTTAGATATAGTGAAAACAAAATTGGCGAAAGATTTTCACCTTGCCGTACTCCTATATTAGATGGGAAATAATCGGAATGTGTTCCATTTACAGTTACACATGATTTTATATTACTATACATACTTTTAATTAAATCAAAACATTTTCCTGTTATTTCGTGTCTTGATAGTTTATACCATAACGCTGCTCTCCATACTTTGTCGAAAGCTTGTTTCAAATCTATAAAAGCACAAAATAGTTTCTTTTTATTGTTATTTAATATTTGTATAAGGCTGTGTAAAATAAACATATTATCGGTTGTAGAAAAATCTTTCCTAAATCCTGCTTGATGTTCAGTTATTACATCATGCGTATCTAAAAACGTCTGTAGACGTATATTTATAATTGTTGTAAATAGTTTTCCGAAGCAACTTAACAATGTGATTGGTCTATAATTGCTGGGATCAAACGAATGCCCCTTATTTTTAAAAATAGGATTAATAATTCCTATAGTCCAATCTTCTGGCACTATGCCTGTATCAAATATAATATTGAAAAGCTTAACATATAACTGTCTCATGATAGGTAGTGTATGTTTTATATGTTCGTTTAGGACCTTGTCCACCCCGCAAGCTTTGTTATTCTTTAATTGTTTGACCGCATTCTCTATTTCTACTTCGGTAATGACTGAGTTAATTTCGTCGTTGACACTCTCATTGAGATTATTTTCTGCATTATAAACGGTTTCGGGTTTGTCTAAATTAGAGACGTCAGAGTCATAATTAGCATTTTTAAAAAACTCGAACAAGTCTTTCAAAGACGCATTAACGTTTCCACTTTTTTTTCCAGATAACATTTTCCAATATTTTTTTGGATCGGATTTACCTAATTTACGTATTTTTTCAACATTTTCTTTTTTGAATTTATTGTAAAATGATCGCATCGTATCTTTATATAGCTTACTATTGTTTTTTAGATTCATCTTATTAGCATACGTTTTTCTAAGTTTATATAAATATTTAGCGCGATGAAACTGCTTTCTTACCTTTTTGCATTTGTTTCCAAACCAATTTGGCAGTTTTTTATTTTCATTGTTATTAATATTGCAATGATTAAAGTAGCCGAAACTGTCCTTAGCTGAAGAGACAAATATATGAGATATGTCTCTAACAACACCATTGATATCCGATTGAGAAATGTCTTGGGTTAGTTCAAGTTCACATAACTTTTGCAGAGCTGACCCTACGGCGGAAATACTGATGTTATCAACAAACAGTTCTGCATTTGAACTATCCCACAGTTTTGCCTTCGGGCTTTCGTCTGCATTAACAGTGTTACGAACAATATCATTGAATGAAAACGTTAGTGAGACTGCATTATGAGCATCAGAGTATAATTCGCAAAAATCAATTATATTTAAATGATCCACTTCATGAAACAGATTAGCACTACAAATGAAATAGTCGACAATGCTAACACCTTTACATGTAGTTTTACCCGTTAAATCACCCGCTGTCCTACCATTCAATATATACAAATTGTTAAACTGTAAAAAATCAATCATCTGGTACCCATAATTATTCACGGACTTATCAGAACTGTGTCGGTATACATTTACATAACTGTTTTCAAAACATTTCATTTCGATTTCAAATTCAGAATATATGTCATCTAGATTACGCCCATTGAAAAGCTCTCCATCAACTTCTATAAAATCATTTAACTCTTTCGTTCGTGAGTTCATATCTCCAAACATACACACATCAGAATATTTACATTCAAATAATTTCATTTCGTTTTGAATTTCAGAGAAAGGATCTTGGACAGCATATTCGCTATAAGCAGGCGGTATATATACAACACCACACAGAATGTCATTTCTGTGTGTTAATCGTTTTGATATGACAAACCAAAATACAAGCTTACTTTCAGTTTCAATTGGGGTGATATATTGATGATACAATTTTTTAACAGCAATAGCTATGCCGCCTGATTTATACCTAGAAATACTTTTTCTATGCTTGAAATAAAACTCGTAATTATCTATATACACCGTATCTAGGCTGTCTGTTTTCGTTTCTTGTAATCCAATAATGTCATAGTTATTTATTAAGTTAACAAATTCTGGATAAGCCTGTCTGCTTTTTAATCCACACACATTTAATGACAGAACCGTTATTTGTTTACAATCTAAATCACTGCGTGGAGATCCACTGTCAATTGTTATCGAGTTTAAGGTTGTTTGCCTATTAACATTACTAACCCGCGGAGAGTCACACTCTCGTGCGTGACACACATTCTCTCCCGTCCTGTCCTATGAATGGTCATCACGTTGTCTGTGCGAATCGCCGTCTGGTCTAAATATTGTGTGAGGTTCTTCCTGTGGTATCGGTGATGTTACGACAGATGCGTATTTATTCGAGTGTTTGTTGTTATTGGTGCTACCGGAGATGCGGTGATGATCAGCACTGGTAATTTCTTGTTGCTGGGGTTGATTGTCGGTTAATGGTGGAAATTCAGCGCAGGACCCAATGTCTGAATTCCAGTCATTTGTTTGGTCAACTTCCCACCTGCCACTTGATGACTTCGTTACAGTTTCGTTTTCAGGTGGTGAGTTGGCTTTACGTTTGTTATTTGCTCGGTCGACGTCGATTGCTTCTTCTTCTCGAATAGCGTTATACCGGTTAGGCGTTTCGAATGATGGGCTGCTTCTTAGAGTTTGTGAGTTGTGTCCACCGTCGGCATTCATTGGGCCGCGCCTTGAAATTTGTCTACCGATTAGTGTGGCACTCGGTCTTTGAGGTGGTGCATTGTTGTGCTCCTGTGTTCGAGATTCTAGTGAATCCGTATAAGCATTGTACAGTTTGCCATTAACATACAGTTTGTCTCTAACAAGTGACACTTTATTTCCATTTGCTTTATATTTCCGCATTATGGGATACAGTGGCTTGCGTCTATCCTCGATCTCTCGTGGGAATTGTTCGTGAATTTTAAATTGTCTCTGCATTTTGTTTAGCACGAACCCAGCTTCACGTATGCGTTCACGTTGTGTGTAGCGTTCAAATTTTGCTACGATTGGGCGTGGTCTGTCATAGTTAGATTGGTATTTAGGGTTGCCAAGGCGATGGACTCGATCAAACACGATATCCTGTGTATTTAGAGTTTTATCTTGATTGACGAGATTGTTTCATCTAAATGCGTTCGCATGAAATCTCTCAAGGTGTGTTCAGCATTTTCACGAACCCCGTCATTGGTGCGGGGCTCCGGTATACCGAAGAAGAGGAGATTCTCTTGCATTGCACGGGATTGCATTTCTAAACAGAGATCATTAAGTTTACCGTTATAGTTTCGTAATTCCGACAGCTCACCGCGAATAAAATTGCTGCCATGTTGTAGGTCACTTATATCTGCTTGTAGTTTACGTTTTGACATATAAAAATCGTCCGTCACTTCACTAAAGGTTTCACCAGAATTTTTCGACATCACACATACGTTTCTCTAAAGAGTTAGTGCTACATTTATGGATGAAATTTCGTTTTGGATTTGAGACACATTTTTTTCAATTGGCGGCTAATTTGAAAATCCGGATTCAATTTTCTTTAGTCTGTCGTTCATCACATTAGAATAGACTATACAGTGCACGTTTTTCTGAGTTTGCTGGACTGTGCTCAAAGTTTATTTGATCAGAGTTTATAAATGGAGGGAAATTTATCACAGGGCTTTGTCCATCATGGCGCCATTTTGAAAATATGTAGGTGGAGCAGGTGAATCTTGAATGTGGCTATACATTTGTTGGTGCTGGTTACCAATAATCGGATACTGAAGCCTGGCGTCTTGTATTAATGTCCGCTGACCACTACTTCCACTTTGATTGTATGTTGACGTTATATTGGTGTCTAGACTTACCCCACCCATTTCTGCATTGTTCTGCGCTGGTTTGTTTTTAGACACTTTCTGACTACTACTGTCTCCGTTTCGACTATCCCCATTATTGTCTAGTTAACACACAGAGTGGCTATTAATTAATTATAATATTTTTCCAATTATAAATCACTTTAAAGTCCAGTATTTATGAAATTTTTCCGAGAGCGCAGAAAAAAAACCGCCATATTACCAGAGCCTCGATTTCGAAGAAATACTCTCTGTATGTTTGTTACACAGTTTTATCAGGACAGGATATGATACTGTGATACATCCTGTTTGATATATGTATGTGTCAATTATGTGATTGCTGAGGTGTTAATTATTTAATGACCCCCCAAATAAACAACCATATGGTGTCCCACTTCCTTTGTGGAGTGATTGGATTAAAGATTTTATGGTTCTCTAAAAAAGTGGGTCTTGTAATACTTAGTTAATGACTTCTCCTGCACTGTTTTGACTGCCAGCAATTTATAAATTGATTATATCTGGTTAGACTTAAATTTGGGCATGATAAAAGCCAGTCAAGTATCTTTTAAACCACATTCAAACGTTTATTAGTTTTGGTGAATTTTAATTTAATTTTCATAATATTGATTTGACGCTCCAGTAATATATGTTATTTAAGTGTTCATAATTATGCTAAAGGGACACAAGGTAGTCTTGACTTTTTATAGACTAAAAGCATCCCAATAGTTCTTCTACATAACTTGCATTTTTGCAAATCATTGTTAATTAATATTTGAATTATTCAAATCAGTTGTATTTGCCTTCTAACTAATTGTTGATTATATTACAACAATAATTAAAGCTAACAGAGGTGTCCGCAACATGCCAATGTGTCCGCGGACATATTGGACTACACGTATGCCCGCAACAAGCGAATATCTTCGCGGTAAATTTATGGTGAGTCACAAACAATTGTTTTTATATTGATCTGTAAATGTCGAAAGGTAGATTAGAGAGGAGATTTTGCTTACTAGTTTGTCAATTAACGAAATAAAATAGACTTGTAGCAGAGTCGCTGACATTTCCTTTGTATGTGCACAGTTGTAAATCATTTAATTAAAAATAACACCTGTCAGAATGACTTGTGTACTCTAACTTCCAGTTATCAGAAGTTAAGAGTATGGCAGACTGGTGAAATGAACATGCTACAAAACAGTTATTTATGTTGATATAAAGGAAACAGATCTGAATAAATAGGAAGAATGAAAAACTGATAAAGAAAAGAATAAAATGAATGGAAAAAAAGACAATGTGGAATTCTATAATAAAAAAAATCAGCGCACAACATAATTCAGTGGTACTGTATAAGCGTTTAGCGATTTAATATGAGAGAACAGGTGAAATAGCCGAGTGGTCGATTTTTAGATCACCTGAGGTCAAGGCGCTTGGCCAATTTTGACCAAACTTCACATGGATGAATGCTTATTAGATTTGTTAAAATTAGGTCATCGCAACATCCAAGACGGCCACCATTACCATATATGGTCGAAACCTAAGCATTTGATCTTTACCAGACTTTGCCAGTGTTTCTTATATCACTGTTTTTTACACAACAGAGGCCACATTTCTTGAACAATTTTAACCAAACTTGCACAGATTGTATATGACAATGAGATTTCGAAGAAGTTTGATAATGGGCGAGTACTCAGGTGATTGATATAGGGCCATCTTGGCCCTCTTGTTTGAATTATTCCACTTTGGAAAAAGGTTTAACCCGAAACTTAACCTTGCCTTTTACAATTGATTGTGGCTAATAATTATCAAAGTTCCAGGTTTACAACAATGAAAGCGGTGCTCTTGTTTATGATAGAGTTTTAACAAATGATATAAAATTAACCCATGAGGGTTTGCTTTCAGAAATAACATGCTGTTGAGTTTTAATTTCAAACCAAATGCATGAAGAGTATACGTGTGTTTTTACAAAAATACTATAAACAACTAGTACAAATCAGTTTGGCTTGAAGACGTTAATGCTTTTTTAACTGATATTTTCAGTATAGTTATACCACTGCGGGCAGTTTGCTTATACAGTGTGTTGCAGTGTTGGTGCCCAGACTCTGGCATCAACATCTTTTCCAGCCTTCGATGAAATGGCAGTGGTATACATATGGATTTTTGAGATGACATGTAAGTCGTTACTCATGTAACTAGAAATTATTCTAAACCAAAACCTATTTTGATTACAGATCACACATACTTCATGTTCAAAATCCCTAGAAAATTTGGTGGATCCTATTTTCAACACTTTAACCGCCCTTCCTTTCACCAGTCCCTCTGTCTCTCTTTTATTGCCCAGAGCATAATTTGGAACTACTAATGGGACTGGAATGAAACTTCACGCAATAATAGAGGGCAATGAGTGGGAAGTGTAAGAACCATAACTCTTCATTCAAATTATAGTTATTGCCCATTATAATTTTATACTTATAATTTTTGTCTGGAGCTGTCGACAGTGTGCATTATGAGCATGATGAAGTTCGCAACATCACAAGTAGATGAATTTCAATGAATGAAGGCATTGAAACGTTGATATTTAGAAGTGTTCTTAATTGAGTCATTTGGTTAAAAGTTTGCCATGTAACAATTCTGGTCTGCATGGAGAGAAACAAATGTTGCTGTCTAAACATTATATAATTATTATTGAATATCAAACTGTATATTAATATTAAGTAAACAAAATAAATATATATATATATATGGCTGGGAGTTGTGGCATGCTCCTGTAATCCAGTTACTTGGAAGCCGGATTCTGAGGGCGGGGGTCCTACTGTCAGAGTGACCATGTCGATCGGACATCCGCACTAAGCCTGGCATCAATATGGGCTGCCCGGGGGAGCCCAGGCATGTCCAGTATATAAGGACGAAGTATCGGTTTGCGTTCTGAGATGAACCAGTCCAGTAGACATGGATGAACCAGCACAGTAGAATAATTTAACTGACATGGATGAACCAGTCCTGTAGAATAGTCACTGACATGGATAAACCAGTCCTGTAGAATAGTCACTGACATGGATGAACCAGTCCTGTAGAATAAATTAACTGACATGGATGAACCAGTCCTGTAGAATAAATTAACTGACATGGATGAACCAGCACAGTAGAGTAATTTATCTGACAGGGATGAACCAGTCCTGTAGAATAGTCACTGACATGGATGAATCAGTCCTGTAGAATAGTCACTGACATGGATGAACCAGTCCTGTAGAATAGTCACTGACATGTATGAACCATTCTAGTAGAATAATGATACTGGCATGGATGAACCAGTCCAGTAGAATAAATTAACTGACATGGATGAACCAGTCCAGTAGAATAAATTAACTGACATGGATGAACCAGCACAGTAGAATAATTTAACTGACATGGATGAACCAGTCCTGTAGAAAAGTCACTGACATGGATGAACCAGTCCTGTAGAATAGTGACATGGATGAACCAGTCCTGTAGAATAGTCATCGACATGGATGAACCAGTCCTGTGGAATAGTCACTGGCATGGATGAACCAGTCCTGTAGAATAGTCACTGACATGGATGAACCAGTCTAGTAGAATAATGATACTGACATGTATGAACCAGCCCAGTAGAATAAATTAACTGACATGGATGAACCAGCCCAGTAGAATAAATTAACTGACATGGATGAACCAGCCCAGTAGAATAATTTAACTGACATGGATGAACCAGTCCATTTGAATAGTCACTGACATGGATGAACCAGTCCTGTAGAATAGTCACTGACATGTATAAACCGGTCTAATAGAATAATGATACTGACATGGATGAACCAGCCCAGTAGAACAAAATAACTGACATGGATGAACCAGCCCAGTAGAATAAATTAACTGACATGGATGAACCAGCCCAGTAGAATAAATTAACTGACATGGATGAACCAGTCCAGTAGAATAGTCTAACGACGAGTTGGGTCTGATGTAGACAGAGATCCAGTTGCGTGCCGTCTCATTTACAGTTTCTCGTTCATACCCAAACAATGGCTGGTACTCCATCTTGGTTGTCACGTGAACCACACCCTGATAAATAAGGAGCAGCTGGATACATATGCATGGAATTGAGAACAGAAATGGAGCTATAGAACTTATATTATAAAAGCTAAGAGAAGCAATTTGAATAGCTTTAAAGGGACACACAGCAATCTTGATTTTATAAAACTCATGGCATCCGTTAGTTTTCAACATAACTTGCATATTTGCAATCATTAATATTAATTATTCTAACAGTTCAAAGCATATTGTTTTTACATATTACTAACTTTTGATATGTTATCAAATATATTTTACAAAAATGGTAGAATACTGAAGAAAATTGAAATCTCAATTTTTTATTTAATTTTATGCAAGCAGTTTTAAAGTGAAAATGAGGCAGGTTTAATAAATGTACTAAAGGTGCTAATGTTAATTGCCATGTGTCCCTTTAAAAATCTGAAAAGAGGAGAAGTTACTGTTTCCAGTTTCAGTTTCCAGTTTCAACAAAGACAGATTGATAAATATTTACAAGTTATGAACTATTCCAAAGGTAAAACAAACACGACAAAACCAATACAATGGTCAAAAACAAACACGACAAAACCAATACAATGGTCAAAGACAAACAAGACAAAACCAATTCAATGGTCAGCTTTCAGCAACAGTTTATTGTAGCATGGTCACTGAAAATTCCATTTGTAATAGCACAGGTGTAAATCATTTAATTGAAAATAACAACTGTCAGAATAAATGGTGTACTACAACTACCAGTTATTGGAAGTTAGAGTATGGCAGGGAGCTGAAATGGACATGTTACAAAACAAATAAAGTAGGGTTTCATCTTGTTGGTTAATTTAAACATGTATGCATATTTTTCTACCCAAATAGCAACTGGTATATTGTGTTTGTTTCAATGGCATATATTAAATCCGACGCGCGGATGCCATTAAACAAAATTTCCTACCGTTAAATAAGCCATATACCCCAGCAAATTGAAAAAAAATCCTTGTTTAAACCGGTAAACCCACAAAGGGGTTTTGCCCGTAGTTTTTGTATGTCCTACACTGCTAGACCAACACTGCTAGAATATAGATAAAACAAACAGAATATACTGCTATAATGTTTGGAAAATATGCATTATACATATGAGGGCTGAATTAAAAGTTGGCAACTCATAATTCATTTGTATTGAAATAGGCCTACCATCCAACAGATAATATTATTTATTGGCACATTTTCATTTTGTGATCATTAAAGAAACGGATAATTATATGATTTTTCTTATGTGTCCTAGATGTCTATATATTGTATACACCATAGGACTTTAAGTGCACACAGACGTTTATTTATTTTGACATTTGTCAAAATACTATAACTTCCACATGTTGTATATAAGACAAACATGTATACGCATTAAAGGGGCTCTAGGTGATCTTGAACATTGTTTTGGCTGTAAATACAACACTGTGTTTCAGTATCTTATGTATATGCATCATTATGCAGCAAAATGGACTTTCGGTGTAGTTATTATGAAATAGTTTCTTCTTGAAATCTCTGCGACTTTTTGTTGTTATTCATAAATTATAGTAATTCGTATGCGTTTCATATTTATTTCAGTTGTACATACTTATAATAACTAAATGAAAAGGTATACCGATCAGATAAAAAAACTTATTGCAGCTTTAAAGCATCATATCAATTAATATGAATGATGGTTTACACACAGAAATAGGTGTAGTCCCGGTTGATTTTGCAGACCACCTGTTTTTTTATAAACAATAGTTAAATCGGAAAGAGCGCGAGGTCTTCTCAAGTGGATGTGCTTATATACGTATGTTTTTATGTTTTGGGTTTATAGGCTGTGAGGTAGTATGATTTTCTGAAAGAACATACAGTAATTTTCAAAATGAGATATGTGTGCCATCTGAGTGTTGGAGCTTTAGTGAGTTTTGGGGGAAAACGTTGTGTTTTAGACGAAAATCGCCGAAATCTGGAATTATTTACATTAAGCTTCAAAATGTGACATGTGTGCCATCTGGGCGTTTGGGCTTTAGTGAGTTTTGGGGGAAAACGTTGCGTTTTTAAACGAAAATCGCCGAAATCTGGAATTATTTTTTAGAACAAGAATGGAATATATTAGAACCAATTTGAATTGATTGAATCTTTCTCGAAACGCATCTCTACATGTCCCACCATATAATTTATGGATCCGATCCTTAAATATTGAGATTTTGGGTAGTTAAATATCCCCAATGTATTACAGAAATCAGCAATTTTATTAATTTTTTTAATATTTTTACCCAAAATCTCATTATTTAAACTCACCAAATTTTCTTTTTATTTCCCAATGAAAGATCGAAATATCGAAATCAATCCTGATATTTATATTCGATTATCGATTTTAATTAATATATTTACATGTAAACTGTTATTATTTTATCTGATTAATAAGAATAAACTCATAAAGAATAAAGACATTGTTACGTCACGAATCATAAAAACAACATTGTCTGACAAATGGCTAAGATTCGACACTAATTTAGCCCCGCCCACCATTGTCTGACAAATGGCTAAGTTTCGACACTATTTTAGCCCAGCCCACCATTGTCTGACAAATGGCTAAGATTCGACACTATTTTAGCCCCGCCCACCATTGTCTGACAAATGGCTAAGCTTCGACACTATTTTAGCCCAGCCCACCATTGTCTGACAAATGGCTCCGCCCACCATTGTCTGGCAAATGGCTAAGATTCGACACTATTTTAGCCCTACCCACCATTGTCTGACAAATGGCTAAGATTCGACACTATTTTAGCCCTGCCCACCATTGTCTGACAAATGGCTAGGATTCGACACTATTTTAGCCCCGCCAACTTTCCACCTGCAATTTATTTCTCAATAAAATGCAGTTACAAATAATACACGTAGTTCATTTAAGTCTCATGCAATTAGTGACGTAGTATAAGCTGGTATGGCTCACATGTGTAGTATAAGCTGGTATGGCTCACATGTATAGTATAAGCTGGTATGGCTCACATGTGTAGTATAAGCTGGTATGGCTCACATGTGTAGTGTAAGCTGGTATGGCTCACATGTGTAGTAAAAGCTGGTATGGCTCACATGTATAGTATAAGCTGGTATGGCTCACATGTATAATTTAAGCTGGTATGGCTCACATGTGTAGTATAAGCTGGTATGGCTCACATGTGTAGTATAAGCTGGTATGACTCACATGTGTAGTATAAGCTGGTATGTCTCACATGTATAGTATAAGCTGGTATGGCTCACATGTGTAGTATAAGCTGGTATGGCTCACATGTGTAGTATAAGCTGATATGGCTCACATGTGTAGTATAAGCTGGTATGGCTCACATGTGTAGTATAAGCTGATATGGCTCACATGTGTAGTATAAGCTGGTATGGCTCACATGTGTAGTATAAGCTGATATGGCTCACATGTGTAGTATAAGCTGATATAGCTCACATGTGTAGTATAAGCTGGTATGGCTCACATGTATAGTATAAGCTGGTATGGCTCACATGTATAGTATAAGCTAGTATGGCTCACATGTATAGTATAAGCTGGTATGGCTCACATGTATAGTATAAGCTGGTATGGCTCACATGTATAATATTAGCTGGTATGGCTCACATGTATAGTATAAGCTGGTATGGCTCACATGTGTAGTATAAGCTGGTATGGCTCACATGTATAGTATAAGCTGGTATGGCTCACATGTATAGTATAAGCTGGTATGGCTCACATGTATAGTATAAGCTGGTATGGCTCACATGTGTAGTATAAGCTGGTATGACTCACATGTGAAAATATAAACAATGAAAATATAAGGTTTTATTTTAATCATATAATCCACTATTTCACGGGAAAGTGTATAATATAATAGTAATAGGCTGATCAGGGTTTACTGCTAACTGCTCATCAGTAATTTTTCCAAAGCACCCCTTCGTAACGTGATTGGATTGCTCCAAATTCAAAGAAAGAACAATCCATTATAGAAATATAGCGGGTTAAGGGTTAATTACATACATTGATTCCACTCTATAACAATCGGACACGGTAGAAGTCAACTAACCTAATTTAGTCACATAAACAATCATTACAGGGACTGTAGGCGATCTTGAAAATAGTTTTGGCTTGTAATGCCATCATTAACAAATATTTTGTTTGCTGTTTCCTGACCCAGGAATTCATAAGTTGGTAGGTAGGGTAGGTGGGTGAAACTTCTTTTTTTTCTCTAAAGAAAGCAAAAAACCTTATGAAATCAAAGAAAAAATTCTAAATTTTGCACACAAAAAAAAGGAATATAATGGTTGTAAAAGGTTTTGGGTAGGGCCCTTTTTCGATCACTTTTCGTCCATCGTTCGTCTGTCTGTTAGCAATTTTATAAAATCGACATCTTCTAGGAAACCGCTTGAAGGACTTTTATGAAACTTCTTTACCATGTTACTTGGGAGGTCCCCTCTCTGATTTGGCCACCATGGCTAAAAGTAGGCCAGATTTAAGGAAATTTCAAACGACATCTCCTCCGTAACCACTTATTCTATTCTAGTGATATCATATACATGTTCCTTGGGTTGGCCTCTATCAAGTTTGTGTTTTTCGCTCTCGTTCAATAATCAAAATGGCCGCCACTGCGATCCAAAGTTTATATTATATAGGAAAAGGCTAAAAATGACATCTCTGAAACCGCTTGAAGGATTTTGATGAAACTTATTCACAACGATCTTTGGGATAATCCCCTCATATCTATGTTTTTTGCGACCGCCACTCATCCACCTATCCAAGATGGCCGCCATGGCTAAAATTAGGGCAAATTTAAGGAATTTTCAAACAATTTTCCTCTGAAACCATTTATTGAATTCTCATGAAATATCATATACATGTTCCTCGGGTTGGCCTCTATCAAGTTTGTGATTTTCGTTGTCGTCAAATATTGGAAATGGCCACCACAATGACCCAAAGTTTACATAGCGTTATATATAGGAAAGGGCTGAAAATACATGTTTCTTGGGTTGACCTTTATTATGTTTATGCTTTTACACCACATCATACCAATAGAGCGTCTACAGGCCCACGTGGGCCTATTGTTTTATAACAATAAATCAATCGGACAGAATACGAAGTCCACTCAAATGTATAAATTTGCAAAGCTGAAACACATTATATTATTTATGATAGTTTGTATTTAGATTGACTCCCAGTATTGTTCCAGATTGTCTACAGTCCCTTTAAGTTGTATACAGTATGGTATTGATCAGGCCATGTGTCATGAAAAAACTTGACATTGATTTCATGTTCCAGCTCAAAGCAGGTTTTGACATTAAGAATTGTCCTACAGCCTCTGACCAGGTCATTTCCACTAGGGACAAGTAAAAGTTACCACCTGATTTGGAATTCAAAGTTATGAGAATATGAGCCCAGGCCATTCTTAAGAAATTTCTTGAGACTTACTCAACCCACGACCTTCGAATTGGCAGTGAAGAGTGTTAACCTCGTGCCCATGTTGTGCCACTTACCGTTGATATGTGGGATCCATATTTACAGGAGGTGTACGAGGTTCAGGCGGTGGAGGTGTGAAAACAGACGGGGCTCCTTCCTGCTCGTTAAATGAACAGCAACCTGTAAACAACGTTGACAATTATGTTTTTACACTTTTTCATTTTGAAGTGTTTGTTGGTATCGTCTGGTGTTTAACGTCGATTTCAACAATTTTTCAGTTATATACTTTTTAAAAAGTCTTTGGTATGACCTTGCCTGGGATCGAGCCAAAGACCTCCCGCTTGCGAAGCGGACCAATGAGGCAGCGCTGTGATTTTCAATTTTTCATAATATATGTCATTACATGTATAATCAAATCAAATAGTTTTCCATGGATCATGGTTAGAAAATAAAACCAGTGGCCTTCAAGTTTGACTTGGCTAGGAGACATGGAAAATGAAAGACGCAGAGCTCTGTCAGTTGAGGAATCCCTGATTTTTGGGGGAAGGAAAACAGTTTTTCAGGTGTGGAACGACTTTAGAATGACTTTATGGCGAAAAAAGTCAAGGTCACTTATTGAAGAAACAACGTGTGTGTGTCTAGATGATCGTCGTCAATGTCATCTGACCTGCATGACCTATTTCCTAGACGATTTGACTGATTAAATTGGTTGCCACTTACAGCAATAGGTAATTGTTAAGTTTATACTGAATATATTACAATAAACTATTAGAAATATGTCCATGGGATACGGATGCCCCCACGAAAAAAAATATTACTGACCATAACTCAGCGAAATATCATTGAACCGGAACGTGTAAAAATATGTGCATCTTCGAACAGACGTTATAGTGAAGTAGGGCGGAAAAGAAAATGAAAATGGTCACATCCAACATTTCTTCCTTAACGCACTTCTTCACATCTTAGATGATAATCTGTGAAAATTTTAATCCACCTCAAAATGTAAAAGAAGCCAAAGGGTCATAACTTTGTTAACAAAAAATCCGCGGATTTAAACATCTCGCCTGTACCGCTTTTGTCACACAAAAAAATAAATAAATAAATAAAACTAGAAATGTGTCCTTGGGACACGGATGCCCCCATGATAAAAATGATATTGATGCTTCCCAGCCAGTTTCATCAAATTTCGAACAGAGGTTATAGAAAAGTAGCGCGGAAAAGAATTTTCTAAAAAAAAAAGATGTTCACATCCAAAATTTCTTCCTTTACGCACATCTTCACATCATAGCTGATAATCTGTGAAAGTTTGAAAGAAATCCGCTTCAAAATGAATGAGGAGTTTGGCACACAAGATTACATGTACTATGCACTATACTGTATATTGTAAAAGAAGTCAAAGGGCCATAACTTTTGTAAAAAGGGTCGCATCCAAAATTCCTTCCTTTACGCTCATCTTTACATCACAGTTTTAAGAAAGAAATCGGGCTAATAGTGAATGAGGAGTTTGACACACAATATTTCGGGACGGACGACGTACGTAGATCAGGGAGTCAACTATTATCACATGCACCATTTTATATTTAAATGTTCATTTATTATATTGAATTCAGAGGCATTTGCAATTTATATATTACGCTAACAGAGCTTTATACAACAGGGTCCTGTTAGCCTAATAGACCGACAAGTCAAAGTTTCAAATATCTCTGACTTCCATATAAATGAACGTTTCAATCTAACATATTGCATTAGATGATGTTATTTGTGTTATATGCAATGTATTAGTCAGACATGTTTATGTGTATGTACTTCAGAGAGATTTGAAATTCTGACTATACAACTGGGCCCAGGCCCTGAATTCACCAACATTCTTGAGAAAATTCTTAGACTTGAGTTCAAGAATGCAAATTCATGTCACGATTATTTCAGTCACGTTGAAAGATAATTGTTCAAAACAAGTGTGCATATTTTGAAACAACAAAAGTCCATTTTGAAAAATATATTTTTGATTTTTTAAATCTTAAGACTTTTTTCAAGAATGGTTGGTGAATTCGGGGCCTGATCTGCCTTTTAGTTCCCCAGAACAGTTGGAAGTTTGTAAATGTTTCAGGTGACTGATCCTGCACAACTCGGGTCCCTGTTGTTTTTAAAATGGTCATAAGCAATGAATTATCTTTTAAAATAAAATAAGAATATTTTCACAAGGTTATAATCAAACTTATTTTCAGTCACTGTGTTTTATTACTACGTTCTTAAACAGAAATCTCCTATAACTTCATGTCCACTTATGGATTAGACGTATGCACCAATTCCACATATTGATTAGAACTTTACACCATGTCCACATATTGATTAGACCTTTACACCATGTCCACATATTGATTAGACCATTACACCATGTCCACATATTGATTAGAACTTTACAGCATGTCCACATATTGATTAGAACATTACACCTTGTCCACATATTGATTAGAAATTTACAGCATGTCCACATATTGATTAGAACTTTACAGCATGTCCACATATTGATTAGAACTTTACAGCATGTCCACATATTGATTAGAACTTTACACCTTGTCCACATATTGATTAGACATTTACAGCATGTCCACATATTGATTAGAACTTTACACCTTGTCCACATATTGATTAGACATTTACAGCATGTCCACATATTGATTAGAACATTACACCTTGTCCACATATTGATTAGAAATTTACAGCATGTCCACATATTGATTAGACATTTACAGCATGTCCACATATTGATTAGAACTTTACACCTTGTCCACATATTGATTAGACATTTACAGCATGTCCACATATTGATTAGAACATTACACCTTGTCCACATATTGATTAGAAATTTACAGCATGTCCACATATTGATTAGACATTTACAGCATGTCCACATATTGATGAGAACTTTACAGCATGTCCACATATTGATTAGAACTTTACAGCATGTCCACATATTGATTAGAACTTTACAGCATGTCCACATATTGATTAGACATTAACAGCATGTCCACATATTGATTAGAACTTTACACCTTGTCATCATATTGATTAGACATTTACAGCATGTCCACATATTGATTAGACATTTACAACATATTCACATATTGATTAGACCTTTACATCATGTCCACATATTGATTAGACATTTACAGCATGTCCACATATTGATGAGACATTTACAGCATGTCCACATATTGATTAGACCTTTACAGCATGTCCACATATTGATTAGACCTTTACACCATGTCCACATATTGACTAGACCTTTACAGCATGTCCACATATTGATTAGATATTTACATTATGTCCACATATTGATAAGACCTTAACAACATGTCCACATATTGATTAGACCTTTACATAGTGTCCACATATTGATAAGACCTTTACACCATGTCCACATATTGATAAGACCTTAACAGCATGTCCACATATTGATTAGACATTTACTCCATGTCCACATATTGATAAGACCTTTACACCATGTCAACATATTGAGAAGACCTTTACACAATGTCCACATATTGAAAAGACCTTTACACCATGTCCACATATTGATTAGACATTTACAGCATGTCCACATATTGATTAGACATTTACACCATATTCACATATTGATTAGACATTTACAGCATGTCCACATATTGATTAGACATTTACACCATATTCACATATTGATTAGACCTTTACATCATGTCCACATATTGATTAGACATTTACAGCATGTCCACATATTGATGAGACATTTACAGCATGTCCACATATTGATAAGACCTTTACAGCATGTCCACATATTGATTAGACATTTAAAGCATGTCCATATATTGATGAGAACTTTACACCATGTCCACATATTGATTAGACGTTTACACCATATCCACATATTGATTAGACCTTTACACCATGTCCACATATTGATTAGACATTTACAGCGTGTCCACATATTGATGAGACATTAACAGCATGTCCACATATTGATAATACCTTTACACCATGTCCACATATTGATTAGACATTTACAGCATGTCTACATATTGATGAGACCTGTAGACCATGTCCACATATCGATTAGACATTTACACCATGTCCACATATTGATTAGACATTTACAGCATGTCCACATATTGATTAGACATTTACAGCATATCCACATATTGATCTGACAAATACACCATGTCCACATATTGATTAGACGTATATCCCATGTCCGCATATTGATTAGACATTTACACCATATCCACATATTGATTAGACATTTACAGCATGTTCACATATTAATTAGACCTTTACACCATGTCTGTCCACATATTGATTAGACATTTACAGCATGTCCACATATTGATTAGACCTTTACAGCATGTCCACATATTGATTAGACCTTTACACCTTGTCCACATATTGATTAGACCTTTACACCTTGTCAACATATTGATTAGACCTATACATCATGGCCACATATTGATCAGACATATACACCATGTCCACATAGTGATCAGACGTATACACCTTGTCCACATACTGATTAGACATTAAGACCATATCCACATATTGATTAGACCTTTACACCATGTCCACATATTGATTAGACCTTTACACCATGTCCACATATTGATTAGACATTTACCCCATGTCCACATATTGATGAGACCTTTACATGGTTTACCATGTCCACATATTGATTAGACATTTACACCATATCCACATATTGATTAGACCTTTACACCATGTCCACATATTGATTAGACATTTACAGCATGTCCACATATTGATGAGACATTTACAGTATGTCCACATATTGATAATACCTTTACACCATGTCCACATATTGATTAGACATTTACAGCATGTACACATATTGATGAGACTTTTACACCATGTCCACATATTGATTAGACATTTACACCAAGTCCACATATTGATAAGACCTTTACACCATGTCCACATATTGATTAGACATTTACACCATGTCCACATATTGATAAGACCTTTACAGCATGTCCAAATATTGATTAGACCTTTACACCATGTCCACATATTGATTAGACCTTTACGCCATGTCCACATATTGATAAGACCTTTACGCCATGTCCACATATTGATTAGACCTTTACAGCATGTCCACCTATTGATTAGACCTTTACAGCATGTCCACCTACTCATTAGACCTTTACACCATGTCCACATATTGATTAGACATTTACACCTTGTCCACATATTGATTAGACTTTTACAAATTGTCAATTTATTGATAAGACCTATACATCATGTCCACATATTGATCAGACATATACACCATGTCCACATATTGATCAGACGTATACACAATGTCCACATATTGATTAGACATTTACACCATATCCACATATTGATTAGACCTTTACACCATGTCCACATATTGATTAGACATTTACACCATGTCCACATATAGATTAGACCTTTACACCATGTCCACATATTGATTAGACCTTTACAGCATGTCCACATATTGATTAGACATTTACATCATGTCCACATATAGATAAGACATTTACATCATGTCCACATATTGATAAGACCTTTACAGAATGTCAACATATTGATTAGACGTATACCCCATGTCCACATATTGATCAGACCTATACATCATGTCCACATATTGATCAGACATATACACCATGTCCAAATCTTGATCAGATATATACACCATGTCCACATTTTGATTAGACATTTACACCATATCCACATATTGATTAGACATTTACAGCATGTCCACATATTGATTAGACCTTTACAGCATGTCAACATATTGATTAGACATTTACACCATATCCACATATTGATTAGACCTTTACACCATGTCCACATATTGATTAGACATTTAAAGCATGTCCACATATTGATTAGACCTTTACAGCATGTCCACATATTGATTAGACCTTTACACCTTGTCCACATATTGATTAGACCTTTACACCTTGTCAACATATTGATTAGACCTATACATCATGGCCACATATTGATCAGACATATACACCATGTCCACATATTGATCAGACGTATACACCTTGTCCACATACTGATTAGACATTAAGACCATATCCACATATTGATTAGACCTTTACACCATGTCCACATATTGATTAGACCTTTACACTATGTCCACATATTGATTAGATATATACACCATGTCCACATATTCATTAGACATTTTCACCATGTCCAAATATTAATTAGACCTTTACACCATGTCCACATAGTGATTAGACATTTACAGCAAGTCCACATATTTATAAGACCTTTACAACATATCCACATATTGATTAGACATTTACACCATGTCCACATATTGATTAGACATTTACAGCATGTGCACATATTGATTAGACATTTACATCATGTCCACATATTGATTAGACCTTTACAGCATGTCCACATATTGATTAGACCTTTACACCATGTCCATATATTGATTAGACATTTACACCATGTCCACATATTGATTAGACCTTTACAGCATGTCCACTTATTGATAAGACATTTACACCATGTCCACATATTTATTAGACCATTACATCATGTCCTCATATTGATTAGACCTTTACAGCATGTCCACATATTGATTAGACATTTATATTATGTCCACATATTGATAAGACCTTAACAACAAGTCCACATATTGATTAGACCTTTACAGCGTGTTCACATATTGATAAGACCTTTACACCATGTCCACATATTGATAAGACCTTTACACCATGTCCACATATTGAAAAGACCTTTACACCATGTACACATATTGATTAGACCTTTACAGCATGTCCACATATTGATTAGACCTGTACAGCATGTCCACATGTTGATTAGACATTTACATTATGTCCACATATTGATAAGACCTTAACAACATGTTTACATATTGATTAGACATTTACACCATGTCCATATATTGATAAGACCTTTACACTTTGTCCACTTATTGATTAAACCTTTACAGCATGTCCACATATTGATTAGACCTTTACACCATGTCCGCATATTGATAAGACCTTTACACCATGTCCACATATTGATTAGAACTATACACGATATCTCTTATACCTTCATGTCCACTTGTGGGTTAGACGTATACACCATGTCCACATATTGATAAGACCTTTTCAGCATGTCCACATATTGATTAGACCTTTACACCATGTCCACATATTGATTAGACCTTTACGCCATGTCCACATATTAATAAGACCTTTACGCCATGTCCACATATTGATTAGACATTTACAGCATGTCCACATATTGATTAGACCTTAACAGCATGTCCACCTATTGATAAGACCTTTACAGCATGTCCACCTATTCATTAGACCTTTACACCATGTCCACATATTGATTAGACATTTACACCTTGTCCACATATTGATTAGACCTTTACACCTTGTCAACATATTGATAAGACCTATACATCATGTCCACATATTGATCAGACATATACACCATGTCCACATATTGATCAGACGTATATACCATGTCCACATATTGATTAGACATTTTCACCATATCCACATATTGATTAGACCTTTACACCATGTCCACATATTGATTAGACATTTACAGCATGTCCACATATTGATTAGACCTTTACACCATGTCCACATATTGATAAGATCTATACAGAATGTCCACATATTGATTAGACGTATACCCCATGTCCACATATTGATCAAACCTATACATCATGTCTACATATTGATCAGACATATACACCATGTCCACATATTGATCAGATATATACATCATGTCCACATATTGATTAGACATTTACACCATATCCACATATTGATTAGACCTTTACACCATATCCACATATTGATTAGACATTTACACCATTCGACATATTGATTAGACATTTACAGCATATCCACATATTGATTAGACCTTTACAGCATGTCCACATACTGATTAGACTTTTGCACCATATCCACATATTGATTACACCTTTACACCATGTCCACATATTGATCAGACGTATACACCTTGTCCACATATTGATTAGACATTAAGACCATATCCACATATTGATTAGACCTTTACACCATGTCCACATATTGATTAGACCTTTACACTATGTCCACATATTGATTAGATATATACACCATGTCCACATATTCATTAGACATTTACACCATGTCCAAATATTGATTAGACTTTTACACCATGTCCACATATTGATTAGACATTTACAGTATGTCCACATATTGATGAGACCTTTACAACATATCCACATATTGATTAGACATTTACACCATGTCCACATATTGATTAGACATTTACAGCATGTCCACATATTGATTAGACATTTACAGCATGTCCACATATTGATTAGACATTTACAGCATGTCCACATATAGATTAGACATTTACATCATGTCCACATATTGATTAGACCTTTACAGCATTTCCACATATTGATTAGACCTTTACAGCATGTCCACATATTGATTAGAAATTTACAGCATGTCCACATATTGATTAGACATTTACATAATGTCCACATATTGATTAGACCTTTACAGCATTTCCACATATTGATTAGACCTTTACAGCATGTCCACATATTGATTAGACCTTTACACCATGTCCACATATTGATTAGACCTTTACAGCATGTCCACATATTGATTAGACATTTACTCCATGTCCACATATTGATTAGACCTTTACAGCATGTCCACATATTGATTAGACCTTTACAGCATGTCCACATATTGATTAGACCTTTACACCATGTCCACATATTGACTAGACCTTTACAGCATGTCCACATATTGATTAGATATTTACATTATGTCCACATATTGATAAGACCTTAACAACATGTCTATTGATTAGACCCTTTACATAGTGTCCACATATTGATAAGAACCTTTACACAATGTCCACATATTGATAAGACCTTAACAGCATGTCCACATATTGATTAGACATTACTCCATGTCCACATATTGATAAGACCCATTACACCATGTCAACATATTGAGAAGACCATTACACCATGTCCACATATTGAAAGACCTTTACACCATGTACACATATCTATTAGACCGTTACAGCATGTCCACATATTGATTAGACCTTTACAGCATGTCCACATATTAATTAGACATTTACATTATGTCCACATATTGATAAGACCTTAACAACATGTTCACATATTGATTAGACCTTACACACCATGTCCATATATTGATAAGACCTTTACACTTTGTCCACATATTGATTAGACCTTTACAGCATGTCGACATATTGATAAGACCTTTACTCCATGTCCACATATTGATAAGACCTTTACACATGTCCACATATTGATAAGACCTTTACACCATGTCCACATAATGAAAAGACATTTACACCAGGTACACATGTTGATTAGACGTATACCCCATGTCCACATATTGATCAAACCTATACATCATGTTTACATATTGATCAGACATATACACCATGTCCACATATTGATCAGATATAAATCATCATATCCACATATTGATTAGACATTTACACCATATCCACATATTGATTACACCTTTACACCATGTCCACATATGATCAGACGTATACACCTTGTCCACATATATTAGACATTAAGACCATATCCACATATTGATTAGACCTTTACACCATGTCCGCATATTGATTAGACCTTTACACTATGTCCACATATTGATTAGATATAATTCAACCATGTCCACATATTCATTAGACATTTACACCATGTCCAAATATTGATTAGACTTTTAACACCATGTCCACATATTGATTAGACATTTACAGTATGTCCACATATTGATGAGACCTTTACAACATATCCACATATTGATTAGACATTTACACCATGTCCACATATTGATTAGACATTTACAGCATGTCCACATATTGATTAGACATTTACAGCATGTCCACATATTGATTAGACATTTACAGCATGTCCACATATAGATTAGACATTTACATCATGTCCACATATTGATTAGACCTTTACAGCATTTCCACATATTGATTAGACCTTTACAGCATGTCCACATAATTGATTAGAAATTTACAGCATGTCCACATATTGATTAGACATTTACATAATGTCCACATATTGATTAGACCTTTACAGCATTTCCACATATTGATTAGACCTTTACAGCATGTCCACATATTGATTAGACCTTTACACCATGTCCACATATTGATTAGACCTTTACAGCATGTCCACTATTGATTGAGACATTTACCTCCATGTCCACATATTGATTAGACCTTCACAGCATGTCCACATATTGATTAGACCTTTACAGCATGTCCACATTATTGATTAGACCTTTACACCATGTCCACATATTGACTAGACCTTTACAGGATGTCCACATATTGATTAGATATTTACATTATGTCCACCTATTGATAAGACCTTAACAACATGTCCACCTATTGATTAGACCTTTACATAGTGTCCACATATTGATAAGACCTTTACACCATGTCCACATATTGATAAGACCCTTAACAGCATGTCCACATATTGATTAGACATTTACTCCATGTCCACATATTGATAAGACCTTTACACCATGTCAACATATTGAGAAGACCTTTACACCATGTCCACATAATGAAAGACCTCTTACACAGGTACACATGTTGATTAGACGTATACCCCCATGTCCACATATTGATCAAACCTATACATCATGTAACATATTGATCAGACATATACACCATGTCCACATATTGATCAGATATATACATCATAATCCACATATTGATTAGACATTTACACCATATCCACATATTGATTAGACCTTTACACCATATCCACATATTGATTAGACATTTACACCATATCGACATATTGATTAGACATTTACAGCATGTCCACATATTGATTAGACCTTTACAGCATGTCCACATACTGATTAGACCTTTGCACCTTATCCACATATTGATTAGACCTTTACACCATGTCCACATATTGATCAGACGTATACACCTTGGTCCACATATTGATTAGACATTAAGACAATATCCACATATTGATTAGACCTTTACACCATGTCCACATATTGATTAGACCTTTACACTATGTCCACATATTGATTAGATATATACATCATGTCCACATATTCATTAGACATTTACACCATGTCCAAATATGATTAGACTTTTACACCATGTCCACATATTGATTAGACATTTTACAGTATGTCCACATATTGAGAGACCTTACAACATATCCACATATTGATTAGACATTTACACCATGTCCCACATATTGATTAGACATTTACAGCATGTCCACATATTGATTAGACATTTACACCATGTCCACATATTGATTAGACATTTACAGCATGTCCACATATTGATTAGACATTTACATCATGTCCACATATTGATTAGACCTTTACAGCATTTCCCACATATTGATTAGACCTTTACAGCATGTCCACATATTGATTAGACATTTACAGCATGTCCACATATTGATATTGATTAGACATTTACATCATGTCCACATATTGATTAGACCTTTACAGCATTTCCACATATTGATTAGACCTTTACAGCATGTCCACATATTGATAGACCTTTACACCATGTCCACATATTGATTAGACCTTTACAGCATGTCCACATATTGATTAGACATTTACATTATGTCCACATATTGATAAGACCTTAACAAAATGTCCACATATTGATTAGACCTTTACATCGTGTCCACATATTGATAAGACATTTACTCTCATGTCCACATATTGATTAGACCTTTACAGCATGTCCACATATTGATTAGACCTTTACAGCAAGTCCACATATTGATTAGACCTTTACACCATGTCCACATATTGATTAGACCTTTACAGCATGTCCACATATTGATTAGACATTTACATATATGTCCAGAATATTGATAAGACCTTAACAACCATGTCCACATTTTGATTAGACCTTTACATAGTGTCCACATATTGATAAGACCTTTACACCATGTCCACATATTGATAAGACCTTAACAGCATGTCCACATATTGATTTATCCATTACTCCATGTCCACATATTGATAAGACCTTTACACCATGTCAACATATTCAGAAGACCTCTTACACCATGTCCACATATTGAAAAGACCTTTACACCATGTACACATATTGATTAGACCTTACAGCATGTCCACATATGATTAGACCTTTACAGTATGTCACATATTAATTAGACATTTACAATATGTCCACATATTGATAAAGACCTAACAACATGTTCACATATTGATTAGACCTTTACACCATGTCCATTATATGATAAGACCTTTACACTTGTCCACAATTGATTAGACATTAAGACAATATCCACATATTGATAAGACCTTATCAGCATGTCCACATATTGATTAGACCTTTACACTATGTCCACATATTGATTAGATATATACACCATGTCCACATATTCATTAGACATTTACACCATGTCCAAATATTGATTAGTACTTTTACACCATGTCACATATTGATTAGACATTAAGACCATATCCACAATTGATTAGACCTTTACACCATGTCCAATATTGATTAGACCTTTACACTATGTCCACATATTGATTAGATATATACACCATGTCCACATATTCATTAGATATTTACACCATGTCCAAATATTGATTAGACTTTTACACCATGTCCACATATTGATTAGACATTTACAGTATGTCCACATAATGATGAGACCTTACAACATATCCACATATTGATTAGACATTTACACCATGTCCACATATTGATTAGACATTTACAGCATGTCCACATATTGATTAGACATTTACACCATGTCCACATATTGATTAGACATTTACAGAATGTCCACATATTGATTAGACATTTACATAAGTCCACATATTGATTAGACCTTTACAGTATTTCCACATATTGATTAGACCTTTACAGCATGTCCACATATTGATTAGACATTTACAGCATGTCCACATATTGATTAGACATTTAAATCATGTCCACATATTGATTAGACCTTTACAGCATTTCACATATTGATTAGACCTTTACAGCATGTCCACATATTGATTAGACCTTTACACCATGTTCACATATTGATAAGATCTTAACAGCATGTCCACATTTGATTAGACATTACTCCATGTCCACATATTGATTAGACCTTTACAGCATGTCCACATATTGATTAGACCTTAACAGCATGTCCACATAATGATTAGACCTTTACACCATGTCCACATATGATTGACATTATCAGCATGTCCACATATTGATAGACATTTACATTATGTCCACATATTGATAAGACCTTAACAACATGTCCACATATTGATTAGACCTTTACATCGTGTCCACATATTGATAAGACCTTTACACCATGTCCACATATTGATAAGACCTTAACAGCATGTCCACATATTGATTTGACATTTACTCCATGTCCACATATGATAAGACTTTACACCATGTCCACATATTGAGAAGACCTTTACACCATGTCCACATATTGAAAAGACCTTTACACCATGTACACATATTGATTAGACCGTTACAGCATGTCCACATATTGATTAGACCTTTACAGCATGTCCACATATTGATTAGACGATACCCCATGTCCACATATTATTAGACATTTACATTATGGTCCACATATTGATAAGACCTTAACAACATGTTCACATATTGATTAGACTTTACACTATGTCCACATATTGATTAGATATATTCACCATGTCCACATATTCATTAGATATTTACACCATGTCCAAATATTGATTAGAATTTTACACCATGTCCACATATTGATTAGACATTTACAGTATGTCCACATATTGATGAGACCTTTACAACATATCCACATATTGATTAGACATTTACACCATGTCCACATATTGATTAGACATTTACAGCATGTCCACATATTGATTAGACATTTACATTATGTCAACATATTGATAAGACCTTTACAACATGTTCACATATTGATTAGACCTTTACACCATGTCCATATATTGATAAGACCTTTACACTCTGTTCCACATATTGATTAGACCTTTACAGCATGTCCACATATTGATTAGACCTTTACACCATGTCCACATATTGATAAGACCTTTACACCATGTCCACAATTGATTAGACCTATACACCATGTCTCCTATAACTTCATGTCCACTTGTGATTAGACGTATACACATGTCACATATTGATAAGACCTTTACACCATGTCCCACATATTGATAAGACCTTTACACATGTCCACATATTGATTAGACTTTACACAATGTCCACATATTGATTAGAACTTTACACCATTAGCACCGTATTTAAGACCTTACAACATGTCCACATATTGATTAGACATTTACACCATATTCCATATTGATTAGACCTTTACACCATGTCCACATATTGATTAGACTTTACACATATCCACATATGATTAGACCTTGACACCATGTCCACGTATCGATTAGACCTTTACACCTGTCCAAATATTGATTAGACTTTACACCATGTCCACATATTGATTAGACCTTTACACCATGTGCACGTATTGATAAGACCTTTACATCATGTCCACATATTGATTAGACATTTACACCATTTTCACATATTGATTAGACCTTTACACAATGTCCACATATTGATTAGATCTTTACACCCATATCCACATATTGATTAGACCTTTACACCATGTCCACATATTGATTATACCTTTACAGCATGTCCACATATTGATTAGCACCTATACACCTTGTCCACTATTGATTAGACCTTTACACCTTGTCAACATATTGATTAGGACCTATACATCATGGCCACATATTGATCAGACATATACACCATGTCCACATATGATCAGACGTATACACCTTGTCCACATATTGATAGACATTAAGACATATCCACATTTTGATTAGACCTTTACACATGTCCACATATTGATTAGACCTTTACACTATGTCCACATATTGATTAGATATATACACCATGTCCACATAATCATTAGACATTTACACCATGTCCAAATATTGATTAGACCTTTACACCATGTCCACATATGATTAGACATTTACAGTATGTCCACCATATTGTTGAGACCTTTACAACATATCCACATATTGATTAGCCATTACACCAAGTCCACATAGTGATTAGACATTACATCATGTCCACATATTGATTAGACCTTCCAGCATTCTCCCACATATTGATTAGACCTTACAGCATGTCCACATATCTGATTAGACCTTCCAGCATGTCAACATATTGATTAGACCCTTTACCAGCATGTCCACATATTGATAAGAAATTCCAACCATCCCACATATTGATTAGAAATTACACCATGTCCCACATATTGATTAGACCTTTACACTCAGTCCACATAATGATTAGACTTTACATTAATGTCCACATATTGATAAGACCTTAACAATGTCCACATATTGATTAGACCTTTACAGCGTGTCCCACATATTGATAAGACCTTTACACCATGTCCACATATTGATAAGACCTTAACAGCATGTTCACATATTGATAAGACATTTACCTCACATGTCCACATATTGATAAGACCTTTACACCATGTCCACATATTGAAAGTCCTTTACACCCATGAACACATATTGATTAGACCGTTACAGCATGTCCACTCATATTGATTAGACCTTTACAGCATGTCCACATATTGATTAGACATTTACATTATGTCCACATATGATAAGACCTTAACAACATGTTCACATATTGATTAGACCTTACACCATGTCCACATATTATAAGACCTTTACACTTTGTCCACATATGAATTAGACCTTCTACAGCATGTCCACATATTGATAAGACCTTTACTCCATGTCCACATATTGATAAGACCTTTACACCATGTCCACACATTGATAAGACCTTACACCATGTCCACATATTGAAAGACCTTACACACATGTACACATATTGATTAGACCTTTACAGCATGTCCACGTATTGATTAGACCTTTACAGCATGTCAGATATTGATTAGACATTTACATAATGTCAACATAATTGAATCAGACCTTATACACCATGTCCACATATTGATAGACCTATACACATGTCTCCTATAACCTTCATGTCCACTTGTGGATTAGACGTATGACCACCATGTCCACATATTGATAAGACCTTAACCACATGTCCACATAATGATAAGACCCTTTACACCATGTCCACATATTGATTAGACCTTTACACCATGTCCACATATTGATTAGAACTTCTACACCATGTGCACTATATGATAAGACCTTTACATCATGTCCCCGTATTGATTAGACCTTTACACCCTGTCCAAATATGATTAGACCTTTACACCTGTCCACATATGATTAGACCTTTACACCATGTGCACGTATGATAAGACCTCTACATCATGTCCACATATGATTAGACATTTACACCATATTCACATATTGATTACGACCTTACAACATGTCCACATATGATTAGACATTTACAAGCATGTCCACATATTGATGAGACATTTACAGCATGTCCACATATTGATAAGACCTTTACACCATGTCCACATATTGATATAGATATTTACAGCATGTTCACATATGATGAGACCTTACACCATTTCCACATATTGATTAGACATTTACACCATATCCACATATTGATTAGACCTTTACACCATGTCCTCATATTGATTGGCCATTTACAGCATGTCCAACATATTGATGAGACCATTTACAGCATGTCCACATATTGATAATACATTTACACCATGTGCACATTTTGATTAGAAATTTACAGCATGTCCACATATTGACGAGACCTTTAGACCATCTCCAAATATTGATTAGTCATTTACAGTATGTCCACATATTGATTAGACATTTACAAGCATATCCACATATTGATCAGACCTATACATCATGTCCACATATTGATAGACGTATACCCCATGTCACATATTGATTAGACCTTTACACACATGTACACATATTGATTAGCATTGACAGCATATCCACATCTTGAGAGACCTTTACACCATGTCCACATATTGATTAGACCATTTACCCCATGTCCACATATTGATGAGAACTTTACACCATGTCCACATATTGATTAGACATTAACACCATATCCACATATTGATTATACTTTACACCATGTCAACATATTGATTAGACATCTACAGCATGTCCACATATTGATTGAGACATTAACAGCATGTCCACATATTGATAATACATCTACACAATGTCCACATATTGATTAGACATTTATACCATGTCCACATATTGATTAGACCTTTACACCATGTCCACAATATTGATTAGACCTTAACACCAAGTCCACATATTGATAAGACTTTACAGCATGTCCACATATTGATTAGACCGTTTACACCACGTCACAATTGATTAGACCTTTAAACCATGTCCACATATTGATAAGACCTTACACCAAGTCCACCATATTGATTAGACATTTACAGCATGTCCACATATTGATTAGACCTTTACAGCTAGGTCCACCTATTGATTAGACCTTTACAGCATGTCCACATATTGTTTAGTCCATTACAGCATTTCACATATTGATTAGACCTTTACAGCATGTCCAGATATTGATTAGACCTTTACAGCTGTCAACATATTGATTAGACCTTTACAGCATGTCCACCTATTCATTAGACCTTTACACCATGTCCACATATTGATTAGACCATTACACCTTCTCAACATATTGATAAGACCTATACCTCATGTCAACATATTGATCAGACTTTAAACCATGTCCACATATTGAAAATACCTTTACACCATATACACATATTGATTAGACCTTTACAGCATGTCCACATATTGATTAGACCTCTAGAGCATGTTCACCTATTGATTAGACATTTACATATGTCCACATATTGATAAGACCTTTACAACATGTTCACATATTGATTATACCTTTACACCATGTCCATATATTGATAAGACTTTGCACTTTGTCCACATATGATTAGACCTTTACAGCATGTCCACATATTGATTAGACTTTCACACACATGTCCACATATTGATAAGACCTTTACACCATGTCCACATATTGATTAGACCCTATACACCATGTCTCCTTATAACTTCATGTCCACTTGTGATTAGACGTATACACATGTCCACATATTGCGTAGACCTTTACACCATGTCCACATATTGATTAGAACTTTACAACATGTGCACAATTGATAAGACCTTACATCATGTCCATGTATTGATTAGACCTTACACCCTGTCCAATATAGATAAGACCTTTACACATGTCACATATTGATTAGACCTTTACACCATGTGCACGTATGATAAGACCTTTACATCATGTCCACAATCTGATTAGATATTTACACGATATTCACATATTGATTAGACCTTTACACCATATCCACATATTGATTAGACCTTTACACCATGTCCACATATTTGATTCGACTTTACAAGCATGTCACATATTGATTAGACCTTTTCACTTGTCCACATATTGATTAGACCTTTACACCTTGTCAACATATTGATTAGACCTATACATCATGGCCCATATTGATCAGACCTATACACCATGTCCCACATAATGATCAGACGTATACACCTTGTCCACATATTGATTAGACATTAAGACATATCCACATTGTTTACGACCTTTACACCATGTCCACATATTGATTAGACCTTTACACTATGTCCACATATTGATTAGATATATACACCATGTCCACATATTCATATAGACATTTACACCATGTCCAAATATTGATTAGACCTTTACACCATGTCCACATATTGATTAGACATTTACAGTGTGTCCAATATATTGATCTAGACCTTTACAACATATCCACATATTAATTAGACATTTACACCATGTCCACATATTCATTAGACATTACAGCAATGTCCACATATTGATTTGACATTTACATCATGTCCACATATTGATTAGACTTTTATAGCATTTCCACATATTGATTAGAACAGCCCGCCGTTTTTTTTTTGCCGCGCCGGTTTTTGGCAAAAACAGCAAGTAATTCCGAATGAGCTAGGGCGCTTTCGACTATATCATATGAAAGCACATATCAAATGATTGGTAAAATTATATTCTATTTCATTGGTGACACTTTAATATTTTCCGAGAAATTTGACGCAAAGTTGACCATTCCCATGGGAAAAGCCTATTTTCCATGGGAAAAGCTTTTTTCCCATGGGAAAGGGTCTTTCCATGGGACAATATATTCCCATGCGGAAATGACTTGGCAGTTTTCCCATGGGAAAAACAGAAAGTATTTATCTTGCAATATAATGTCAAAATAGTATGCGGCTTTCATATTTACGGTCTATGATGAAGTTTTACAGCGATAAGAGCACTTTGATATTTTTCCATGGGAATATTTTTCCCAATATTGTAATTTGGGAAAATTTTCCCATGGGAAAATGAGTTATTTCTTAATAGCTAAAACAACACTTCAAAGCTTGGAAACATCTTCCATTGCGCATAGTTGACAATTAAATATGCCATTATGTTTATAATTTAATGAAATAAAATCTTTCCCAAAATAAAATGGGAAAATATCTATCCCAAATTGTTTTTGGGAAAATTTTCCCAAATGTTATTGGGAAAAATGTTCCCAAATTGTTTTGGGAAACATTCTCCCATTTTTTGACTGGGAAAATTCTCTAAATAATGTTAAGGAAATCTGAAAAAAGAAAACAAATTCTTCAAATAAGTACAAAGTCATAATATCAAACCAAAACAAGAGCTCAAGATGGCCTGTGGACGCTCTACTGGTAAAACAGCTCTTATAGATTTTAGATAGATATAACTAGATATAGCTCTCTCTCCTATAGATTTAACAAAGGAAAATACAATATAGCATTTTTCAACAAATCAAGGCCATAACTCTGTTATTAATACAAGATCTAGCTGTTTTTCGAAATTGTCCAAGGTTTCATTGATAAACTAGACATCATACGCCGAGGCTTCCTGCCAAATTTCGTAGAAATCCAGCAAGCCGTTTAAGAGGAGTTGCGCCGACAAGAAATTTAAAAATAAAAATGTCAAAGGCATAACTCAGTCAAAAAATCAGCGAACTGGAACAAAAGGCGTGATATGCACAACTAGACATCTTACCGATGCTTCTGTCAAGTTTCGTCGAAATTCAAAAGGCATTAAGATGAGTAGAGCCGACAAGAATTTTGAAGTAAGTGTCAAGTAATTAAAAAGATAATGAAAAAAAAATTCAAAAACATAATTCAAATCTATCAACAAATAAAAAAAAAGGGTCACCATTTGAACAAACTGGTAGAGACCATAAGCTGATGCTAATGTAATACATGAGAGCTTTGTGCCATGTGGTTCAGAGAAGAAGATTTTTTAGTTTTTCCCTATACAAGCCTAAGTTAAACTGTGACCCCCAGGGTGGGGCCAAATGTGACCAAACCCCAGGGTGGGGCCAAATGTGACAAATGGGTCACCATTTAAACAAAACTTGG
>JAWPHD010012924.1:0-72265 GCA_037043455.1 Cyrtodaria siliqua
GCTCAAGGGTTGGCACTGGGTAGAACCACCGACGTTCCGCAAGCCAGCTGGATAGCTTCCTCACATAAAGATTCCTAGGCCCCTGAGGATGTGAGGGATCGAACCTACAGCGGTGAGGGGCAAGTGATTTCAAGTCAGAGACGTTAGTAAGCAAATGTAAATAATAATATTATATACATTATATGTACCGCACTGTTGGCAATATAATCCTCATTTAAATGAATATGTGAATATGTAGGAATTACCAACAACAGCATACAAATCATCGGGCTTTCAGCAATAGATAATTGTGCCATATATATCGAATATATGATTACATTCTCATATGACAATCATATAATTCTCATATGATTCTTATATAAAAAAAGAGACTCATATACTTCTCATATAAAACTTTCCATAGATATTTATATAATATAGCTTATATTTATTTTTTGTATGAAAATCAATTCATAAAAGTTTTCTATTTAAAACACACACATATTCATAAAATGTCAAGAACAAATAATAATATAGCCAGGCCTTTTAACTATATCTATGTTACTTACGACCTTAAACAAATACACACTTATCCTGATATTCTCTGGATTTCATAGCGCTTTTACTTCTTTAGAATTTAATATGGTAGTATTATGTTGATATTTCTATCTATTTCAAGAAAAAAGAAATCAAAGTGCATACCCGGAAATATACTCAGTCGCAAAAGAAAGTAGACACTGAGTTTTGTATAGATTTAATTGTACAAAGTTGTTTTAGAATTAAATGAGAAATTCCAAAAGGAATATGCCACGTTTGGTACCAAACATTTTATCATTCCAGTTCTAATATCATGTTGTCATTTGTTTTTCAATATAGGCCTTGAGCCAGGATCCAACATTTTCGATATTGTAACCAACTCAAGGGACAAATTCTACCATCACTTTTTGAAAGGAGCAATGTATATAGATTACATTTTTCCATGATAGCAATCTGGACCAGGTAGCTTATATAAAAATAATCGAACATTAATAGGTTATCATTGTAGCACTTTCATATAAGTTTTTGATGTTCGTTTTTGAATGTCATGCTTGTGTGAATACTTATTGATGTACTTTTTAAAGATGGACTTAAGTTTACAATTCATTGAGTTACATAAAGCGTAAATAAGCTCTTTTTTAGCACTGAATTCAGTTTAAACTCTCTATTTTGCTTCAAATTAGAAGTCAATTTACCGCACCCACTGTCAGTTTTTATGCATTTAGTTTAGTTAATATTTTTTACAATATATGTGTAAACTTGTAAGAATCAGTAATTTACAACCTTTCTACATGATTTAAATACTATTATAATATGAATGAGGGATTGTTATGATATATTGATGAAATTAAGTACTAAGCAATGTTCATGGCATTGCACATATGTGTTCAGTAAGCCTGATAAGTTGAGACACATGCCAAACTGGAAGTAAAAGCCTTCCTCAAAGTAACTGCAACACATGTTTTGATATATACATTGCACAGACGACACACAGTCCAAAGTATTCTAGATAAAGGAAATGGGCGGTTTAACTTAATTTTTTTTAACAAAAGTCTATTTTAGGTGTATGCGTCATGGCAGTACTTATTACGATTACACATTTTGATTATGTATTACACATAAATTCATGAATTAAACATTGCATATTGCAACGCAAAATCCTAAAAGTTGTCTATTTTAATACTTTTTAATTACAATGTATGCATATTTTAAAGATTTTTACACCTAAATTACCCCACCCAGTATACAACACAATGAAGAATTCTTATATATGAATGTAAAAATAGTAGTATATGCATTTGCACGAACCATTTTTGTGTTACTGAAAAAAGAATCGACGAAGATGAATTGATTTGAATTGGGTTTTACGGCGCACCAACACAAACATGTAATATGGCGCCAACACGAATGAACATTCGACCCGCTCACTCTTCATTAAAATCTAGATAAAAATTTGCAGAATATGCCTAGAACCATCTTACCTGCAGAACTGCAGAGTTGCTGCAAAATTCTCTAGTAAACACTCCATTTTTCGCTGGAGCCACGATCACTGCGAAGTAGCACATGAAACAATACAGGTTTCATGATGAAAATAATGAACAAAAATGACAAAATTAACATGAAATTGGTGAAATTTTACCCCTATGCCTGGATATGCCAGTGGTCATATTCTTGCCCGGGAACCACACGGCGTCGACGAAGAAATATCTTTAGGGTGATACCCAGATCACTGTAACCCAGATCACTGTACTAACTACTTACCATGGCAACTATTTGTTAGTATTGGTGCAGTTGTTACAATATCACCTGCTTAGGATATGTATCTAACATAGGTTGTGATGTTCTCCGTACTTGATTTAGAGTATGGAATTAACCTAGGATAGTAAGCATCAACCCTACTTTTGCGCATGCAAGTGCAAGTGGAATGATTATTACCTAAAAAAGAAGGTGTATTGCCAATGAAGAGAGAGAGGGAGTGGGTGTGTGGGGTGGGGTGGTGGTGGTGGGGGGGGGGGGGGGTGAGGGGGGGGGATATATAGGCATTTAGGAACCTGCTCTACTGACAAATAGACGCCTATGTTTCTTAAACATGATTGGAGAAAAAAAATCGCCTGGTTACGTCCCCATCCGACGGACGAGGGTTAAAGTGTCTTGCCCAAGAACACACCGACAAAATGTACTGGCTCCGGTGAGGCTTGAACCAGGTCCTCTGAATTTAAAGTCCCCCGTGCTATCCACTGCATCAACAGGCTGCATGCGCTCAAGCAGGATGACTGCATTAAAATACATACAACTAAAATGTTAATCCGTCATAAAGGTTATATCCAAGAAGCTGGGTTCACAACGGTCTCTCTTATCTAGCAAGTTAGCATCAAGTTCATGTATGTCGAGTTGCAATATGCCTGCAAGCCTTATATATGCCCAGCTCATTGCTGTTTTGATAAACTTGGCAATTAATGCCTTGGAATAAAACAGGACAATTAAGAATACTCAGTACATATTATCTGATTTAAATAATATAACTTAATGTGACAATATAACATACATATAAGATATAAAAAAAAATTAAACGCTTCCAGATAAGAATCGGTACCCAGTGCATCGAGATAGATCACGGTTAGTTTACTGATGTTTACTCTAAATGCTATATCCGACATACAGGTGCTACTGCAGTTAAAGTAGCTATCCCGCCAACAGCAGCCACATTTTACAACATATGTACATCGTTTCTAACCTACTGACCACGAGGTATATACATGACTTACATCGTTTGAGAATCAAAACTATATAGATACAATATACAGTAAGCTGTAACCAGCCAGACAAAAATAAATCAATGGATAATTCATTTTACACTTATTCAATTACGGATATTACAAAACCCCATGAATAAACATATACTTTTAAGCGACACATATGCATTATTATATGAGATGAACACCTGGATAGAGTTTTGATAAACTGTTTTTGTAGTGAAATGTTGTCGTAATTTGGCGGGTTATTTTAAAATGTGTATATTAACAAACACCTAAAAATCAACAGTTAAACCGTAAAATGCCTTTTCTTTGTCTTTCTGTTTTTTTTTGCAATTTGTCGAAATGCAGTGGTCTACTTTGTGATTTTAGTTCGTGGATTTATTCAATATGCGATTTGTAAACATGGTTAAGTCTTCATAATGGAATACCTTATCAAAAGTCACATTCTCTATATATTTCAGTTCGCTTAAAACTTTTGAAGTGATTTTATGAAAAGTGTACAACTTCAAGCTATAAACAAGAGACCCACTCACCTTGTCTCAAAGTGCTCGCATGTTTTAACAACAATTTCTTTATATAAATCTGTAAAACTGTGACCCCCGTAGTGGCCATATTTGACCCCATTGTCGACATTTGAACAAACTAGGTAGAGGATCATAAGCTTATGGTACATGTGAACTATTATTTATCTTTAGAATTATCAGAGAAGCTGTTTGAATATGTTTTCCTATGTTATAGTGTGACCCCCGGGACAGGGCCAAATTTGATTCCAGGCTTGATTCAAGGGACACCCATTTAAATTATTTGGTACAGGACAATAATCTTAAGCTACATGTAAATCTGTGACCCCAAGGTCCGGGCGAAATTTGACCATAAGATCACCATTTGAACAAAATAAATTGGTAGAGATCGATACTCTTATGCTACATGCATCGTATTAGACCTCTAGCTCTTGTAGTATCAGAAAAAGAATATTTGTATGGACTTTCCTATATAACTCTTTGTAAAACTTTAACCCAAGAACCGGGCCATAGTTGGACACAGAGTCACGATTTGAACAAAAGTCGTAGAGAACCATAAGCTTGTATAATATGCAAAATAGTAAACCTCTGGCTCTTGTGTTTTTTTAAAGAAGAGATTTTAAAGATGTTTCTATATGACTCTATGTAATTATATGACCCCTGGGGCGGATCCAGATATGACCCCAGGGTCAACATTTTAACAAACTTGCTAGCTTATGTTTCATGCATAATATGGGACCTCTAGCTCTTACAGTTTTAGAGAAAATTATTTATTTTTTAAAGATTTCCTATATAACTGTATGAAACAATGTTACCCCCGGGGCTGGGCCATATTTGACCCTGGGGTCACCATTTTATAAATACTTGGTAGGGGACCCTAAATGTATAATACATGCAAAATATTAGACCTGTAGCTCTTCCAGTTTCAGCGAAAACGATTTTTTAAAAAAACAAGAGTTTTGCTTAAAAGGGGGAGATAACTCTAATAACAGGAATCAGCTACCCTGTTCACACTGCTATCATGGCTTTTTTGTTTCTCTACAAGGTACTCAATAACCTGGTACTAGTAAGAATTTGTCCCTTGAGATGGTAACAAAAAATTATATGGCTCACGGTCTAATAGGTCGAATCATTAAGGGGCTGTCGCTTGATAAAGAATATAGGGTGTAAAGCAACATTTTCAAAGTGTCCAGTTTCTTTTGCAACTGCGTATATGTTTAAGAACCCCAATTCCTACTTTGTCCCAATTCCTACTTTGCGTACGGACGATAACTAAACTATTCTTACTTTGTCCCAGTTCCTACTTTGCGCACGGACGATTCCGGAATTGAACTACGCATTTTGAGAATTCTCCGATAATGACGCGCATTTTAAGAATTCTACTTTGCGCAGAGCAATTTCGGAATTGTCCATATTCTCTTTTTGCGGTTAAGATATATAATAGTGTAGTATAGACATTTTTTTGATTATGCGTTTCTTTTTCCATTCAGTATATATGACCCTTAAATAACAGCATAGGTTTATTCATTGATTTTTCGTGACAGAGGTAGGTCAGACTGAAACACATTAAGAAAATTCAAATTCCATTATTTTGTCTTGTCTCTATAAGTATGTCTCAATTAAATTGATGGTTTTGTTAAGCTGTTTTAAGCATGAATAATAGTTGTGTTATAATTACTGTTGCTAGTAGACACTTACACAGTACAACCACAGGGACTAGACTATCCTGTTGTATGTATATACCTACGCAATAACTAACAAAGTACAACCACAGGGACTAGACTATCCTGCTGTATGTATATACCTACGCAATAACTAACAAAGTACAACCACAGGGACTAGACTATCCTGTTGTATGTATATACCTACGCAATAACTAACAAAGTACAACCACAGGGACTAGACTATCATGCTGTATGTATATACCTACGCAATAACTAACAAAGTACAACCACAGGGACTAGACTATCCTGCTGTATGTATATACCTACGCAATAACTAACAAAGTACAACCACAGGGACTAGACTATCCTGCTGTATGTATATACCTACGCAATAACTAACAAAGTACAACCACAGGGACTAGACTATCCTGTTGTATGTATATACCTACGCAATAACTAACAAAGTACGACCACAGGGACTAGACTATCCTGTTGTATGTATATACCTACGCAATAACTAACAAAGTACAACCACAGGGACTAGACTATCCTGCTGTATGTATATACCTACGCCATAACTAACAAAGTACAACCACAGGGACTAGACTATCCTGCTGTATGTATATACCTACGCAATAACTAACAAAGTACAACCACAGGGACTAGACTATCCCGATGTATGTATATACCTATGCATCTTGTTGTATGTATATACCTACGCATTAACTAACAAAGTACAACCACAGGGACTAGACTATCCTGCTGTATGTATATACCTACGCAATAACTAACAAAGTACAACCACAGGGACTAGACTATCCTGCTGTATGTATATACCTACGCAATAACTAACAAAGTAAAACCACAGGGACTAAACTATCCTGCTGTATGTTTATACCTACGCAATAACTAACAAAGTACAACCACAGGGACTAGACTATCCTGCTGTATGTATATACCTACGCAATAACTAACAAAGTACAACCACAGGGACTCGACTATCCTGTTGTATGTACTATATCTACGCAATAAAGCGATAAGTTCTATACCTACGCAATAAAGCGATATGTACTATACCTACGCAATAAAGCGATATGTACTATACCTACGCAATAATGCGATATGTACTATACCTACGCAATAAAGCGATATGTACTATACCTACGCAATAAAGCGATATGTACTATACCTACGCAATAAAGCGATATGTACTATACCTACGCAATAAAGCGATATGTACTATACCTACGCAATAAAGCGATATGTACTATACCTACGCAATAAAGCGATAAGTACTATACCTACGCAATAAAGCGATTTGTACTATACCTACGCAATAAAGCGATATGTACTTAAAGCGATATGTATTATACCTACGCAATAAAGCGATAAGTACTATACCTACGCAATAAAGCGATATGTACTATACCTACGCAATAAAGAGATATGTACTATACCTACGCAATAAAGCGATATGTACTATACCGACGCAATAAAGCGATGTCGCTTATAGACATTCTCGAGGTGAATTTGGGCTTTTTAAAGGGAACGTTATTCGTTATTCTCCCACAAGGAAGTACACACATCACGTTGGATACGTATTACGCTTGACTTATGTTCAAGTGTTATAAAGGTCTCGTTATTTATTGCTGCTGTCTTGAATAAAGTAATTGTAAAATAATTCCTTAGACACTGATGATACCATGTGTAAGTTTTCCAGACTGTGGGATTTAATGAATGCCAAATGAAATTGGAAAGTAAATGTAATTGATTTATGTCTTATTGCATGCTTATACATAATAACACGTTCACGTTATGAAGATGGAAATGGCAATTACAACGTATTCGATACCAAGCATACATCTGAGCAATCAGTTATGTCAAGAAAGAAAGACAATGGACATTGATTGATGCAATACGGAAACTTCTGAAATAGAAGATTATGCATGATAAACCTTAGAAGCGGGAAACTGTGGCATAAATCTTCGAAATATGTTTTTCGATTATATATGTTAAAAAAAACGTTGATTTAATAGAACTGAAACTTCTTATTTAGATGTCGTCTCAAAATAGAAAATTAGCTGGAAACATAGCCTTGTAGAGGATTTATCATTTTAGGCTTGTCTGGTATATCCTATTGATTGTCCCTATTTCAAACCGTGTGTTCGTTTATTATCAAGATGGAGTTGTAAAATAAATACCATTCATCAGATAATTTTGTCTCAATAAATGAAAGATGCATACTTAATGCACGACAATACAATACAATACAATACAATACAATACAATACAATACAATACAATACAATACAATACAATATAATACAATGCATTACAATACAATACAAATACAATACAAATACAAATACAAATACAATACAATACAATACAATACAATACAACTATTTTATTTCAATCTCACCTCTTATAATATACAGTTACAAATAAAGTATTACGAAGTATACATGACACAGTGACACGCATGTATAACTGTCCATCATGTTACACTCCCAATCGCAACATCTCGGAATAAATGTATTAATCCGACGTCATAACAAGTTTATAAAATCCATGATGGTAAACACTTTATGAGTACATGTAGATATATTATGTTTTTATATTTCGACAATGTCGATATTATGTGCACATTTTTAAAGATATGAAAAATGTTTGAGTGGACCATAAGATATTACTTAAATCAAAACGGGTTAATAAATAAATAACAAGAGCTGTCAGAGGACAGCGCAGCTCGACTATTTGAATTTTCAGAGAACAAGAAATGATACACCCGGCATACCATCAGAAGAAAAAAAGTGAAAACAAAAATGCGAGCTGCATGTGTCAAGAAGAAAAACATTGGAATTTTCATTAAATAAAGGGCTACAACTTCTCTGTGATGATATGGAGGTAAATTGATAATAACCCCTTTAAAGGATACATAATTCAAATTTTATAAGTTAAAAGTTTGAAGAAAATATGTTAAAAGTATATGTAAATGCATTTGATCTCTGACCCCTTTGTGACCTTGACCTTTCATCCGGTGTCTATGCTGGATGGATGGTTGTATCTGTCTGTTTATGTCCAGTAAGTGTATACAAATTATATGGTTATAGGGCGGGGATCTCAACGGTTACTAAGTTACGACTCAGGGGGCCGACCCACACCCTCAAGTTTCACCACTTGTTACCCCCGGGGCGGGTCCAATTCTGACCCCAGGATCACCATTTGAGGAAACTTGGTAAAGGACTACTAGACGATGCTACATACAAAATATCTAAGCTGCAGCACTTTTTGTTTCGGAGAAAAAGATTTTGTAGTGATTTTCCTATATACTTCTATGTAAAAATGAAGATTTTTACCAATTCAGGGGCCATAGTTTTGCCAAAATGAATGAAAGAGTTATGGGGATTGTTAGATAAGGTATATAATTTGATGTGAAACATTAGTTTAAAATGTTAATACAATAACTTCAGCAGTTTTGAAGTTATGTCTATTGCACAAAAACGTTAAGGTAAAGACAAAACAATCAAAGGGCCATAACTTTGTCAAAATGAAAGGAATAGTTATGCGGATTTTTGGATAAGGTGCAGAATTTCATGGGAAACATTATTTAAAGTCATGAGTAGTTTTGAAATTATAACTTGATGGAAAACATTACTATAAAGTGTTAATGCAATAGCTTTAGTAGTATTGAAGCTATATATCTATTGCACAAAAACTTTAAGGTGACGCTGCCGACGCCGACCCCAACACCAACGCCGACGCCGTGATGAGTAGGATAGCTCTCACTATTCTTCGAATAGTCGAGCTAAAAACATGCTCTTGTTTTAATAAGAACGATAAGACCCCACCCACCTTCCACCCACCCCACAAAACTTATGTTTTTCGGTATAATAAAATAAATATTGCATCCAGTGAGGGTGAGAGGGATGCAATATTTATATAATCCTTGGTATTGTATAGATATTGAAGAAACAAATACTTCGACGAGTAAGATTAAAAAGTATTTTCGTGTCGATTTTGTCTCATACCATAATTAGTCTAATTATTAGTTCACGTCATTTTGATGGCGCCGCCACGACGTTTGTATTGTATTTGTACTGTGAGGGTAATGTGTGACCTATGCAGCAGTTTATTATGAATTGAATTGACAGTTTACTTTGTTATCTACGTTCACTGTTGCACTACTCCCTCTTTTATAGTTCGGTCGTTTTATAACATAACAAAAGCCAAGGATATTATAAACAGTATAATGTTAACTTATTTTGTGAAAGTCATTACAAACTTTACACTGGCGTTTGTTTAGTGCAGTTAGGCGGCCGTAAAAGGTTGCCCCGACTACAAATCAATAGTGTTATTACTTACTGGTCCTTTGAGATCATCAAGCCCAGTAAGTATTTATTTATACATTTGATGTATTATGTTGGAGCCGTCACGAAATTTGTATTTTGTATTATGAGTGTTATTTGTGACCAATGCAGCAGTGTGTCTTGGGGGTACTGTCTGTGAAATATGTTATTTAAGGTTCACTGTTGATATTCGTTTTGTAAAATCCGTTATTCAAATTTGCTCTTTCTCCTCTTTTGTACTTCAATCGTTTGATTATAAAATCCAAGGCTAAATTATAAACCGGTGAAGTACGCGCGTTTATTTTGAACTTAATTTCTGACAGTCTTTAATTGAATTAAGATAAAGAAACATTATTAAAATAATTTAGATTAGATCTTTGAATAACGAATAAACCTGTATGAATACTTTGTCACAAATATGAATATTATTCTCTTATATCTATTGGCATGAATATAGACCCGGATCAAATTGAGTCTACACAATAATCTGCCTATTTCCTTTCTCAAAGGACATTTGTTTTCTACGATAATGTAATACTCAGCCTATGACAAACAAAACACTGCGAAAGGATTCATATTCAAAAAGAGGAAATAAAAAGTATTCTATTGAATTAAGGAATTGCTGTTGTAGATCACCCGCTTGTATTAAATGTTATCTTTCTCTAGCGGGAATTTCCTATGCTCAAACAAAATCATTTGTTACTATTTTAGAAATGTGTCTTAAAGTTTATTGTCTTTATCAGGTTTCTATTTTTTATTTTGTCAATTTATTCAGACGTTCAACATCGTATCTTGCTGTTTTATATTTGTTTCGCAAATTATTTTAGATGATCATGACAATAATGGTGCAAGTTTTACATCAGTGTTAGCTTTAGGGTAATGTCTTTTACTTTAAACACTTCTTCCGTCAATATTTCTCAGGATTGAATGTATGCTGTTACCTTGATTGTATGGAGTTCGCTCAGATGACTGTCATGTTAACCTCCCTACCTATTAACATACTCTTACGGTGCCGCCCATTGTAAAAGATTAACTAACCCCAAACTCTGAACGACTCTTTGACTAAAAGAAGTTAGTCACTTCACTCTCTTGTACATTATGAATCCAACCAGTGATCGACTCTTAACCCAACCCTACTTTCTTGTATATTATGAACCCAACCAGTTATCGACTCTTAACCCTCCCCTACTTTCTTGTACATTATGAACCCAACCAGTTATCGACTCTTAACCCTACCCTACTTTCTTGTACATTATGAACCCTCTTAACCCTACCCTACTTTCTTGTACATTACGAATCCAACCAGTTTGTCGACTCTAACCTGTCTTTTGAAACTCCCACCAATACAGGCTTTTATCTTTTATACTAGTCGATATTCAAAGTTTAACCATTAAATCCGTCCCCAACACCCCCGCAAATCATACACATTATAGAAGTGCTCACATAACATCTACGCAAAACCTATTTTGATATTGCAGAATATATACTCACCAAAAAAGGGTACCCCCTTATTTGCTGGTATTACTTACCGTAGGACAGCTTGAACAGCGCTTTAATTAAACAATGTTTGATGTTGTTAATCACACTTCACTGAGAACTAAATATTCCTTTAAACAGTTTCAAATTTTGCCAAGCAATACTCTTTTATAGATGCTATGGAAACCTTCAAGGTAGGTAATTTGATGATTTTTGATAATCAAAAGCTGCTACCTACAGAATCGGTGTTGTGTTTTTCTGTGTTTTGTTTCGACAGCAAAGTAGAGAGAATATTGTCTTGGACAAATTTAGCTAATGTTTGTAGATTGTATGTGTTTTTACCAAAAATGCATGGTTTAAAAAAAGGGGGATAACTCCCTAGTGTACTAAAGTTTTCAAAAAAAAAAATTGTTTGATCTATTAGTAGTGGTCGATCTAATTATTCTATATACATCATTAATTATTTCCTGTTTGGCTGCCTATATCACAAGGGAGAGAAAAATGTGTACTTTTTGTTTTTACTCAGTATATATGCACTGCAGCAAGTATTACTGGAGTAGGCTGAAGAAAAAAACACATGCATACCATTATGAATAACTGAAGTTTCTCTTATTGCAAATGTCTAGAAATTAGATTTGTGTTTGAATGTTTGCGTGTTTGAGTGTATTTTTAAACCTTGGGAGAAAATTGTTGCATAAATAAACGCTAAAAGCGTTAAATAATTATAATGCTGCTGTCGGATAAATGTGTATTTTTATTTTCCTCATAAGGCCCATTGCAAAATAAAATGAAAGCATTTTTCAATTTGCATTGTGCGTCTGTTGTCAGAAAAATCAATATTTATACCCGAGGTTTTAAAAAAAAAAGGTATATTAAAATCGCCTCCGTTTGTCCGTCCGTCCGTCCGTCAGTTACCGGATCTTCTCCTAAACCGCTGAACGGAATTCAACCAAATTTAGGGTATGACTTCACCATATGATGACGGCGTGCAAGAGTAACATTATGCTTGGCTTCGAACCCAGGAGCCCTCAGTGGGTGGGGTGTCAAAAGTACAAATATACTCAAATACACGGAGGCACAGGGTGTGTGGGACGGGGCGATTTGGGGTATTTTCTTTTTTTAATTATGTCTCAAATGAAACGTTATGATGAGGGGATAACACTGTTAATATGTGTTACCTCCTACGTTATCGGTGGGGCCTGGATGAAGGGGCATCAACTACTAATTCAATTACAGTGCATTTTTTTCATACTTTTGCGCATTAATTGGTATAGTAGTCGTCTAATAGATGCACAGTATATCAAATGATTTATTATTTAAAACTCGGACGTCTTTCCTGGTGTTGGGGTTGGATGGGGTGGGTGGTGTGGGGAGGGTAACAGGGGGCCAAATATTATTTTCAATTATGTCTAAACATTTTGATGTAGGGATTACAGTGTATAATAAAAAAAAATTCTCCTGTATGTGTGTGCGTGTATGTGTGTGCGTGTGTCATGGTGGTGGTAAAGGTTGGTAGTGGGGGTGGGGGTGGGGCGTAGTGGAGGTTGTAAGGGGCGTCATAGGTCCAATATACACAACATTCAATTGCAGTGTCATTTTTCTAAATAAAGAAATGTCCTTTGCAAATATGCAAATATGCTCCTCTGCAAATAAAAGGCATATCAAATAATTTCAGTGTTTCCACCTTAGAGGTGTGTCGAGGTGTGGGGAGTGGGGCTGGGTGTGTGTATGGGGAGGGGGGTGGGGGAGCGAGATCGGTAAATTTGATAAAATGTCTTTTTTTCTTTCTCAATAAAATGTAATTATTTTGGGAATATCAGTATAATTTGATCCAGGGTCACCATGGGTCTCTGGGATAGGGGTCAAAATTCAAATACACAAATACCCTAAACATTGCTTATTCATTTACCTTGTCAAACATGTATACAGAATAGCATAAATAGTACTATTTCTGATCTGAATATCATGTAAAATGGATACAGGTTTAAAGGGAATTGACCTGTGTGAAGAAAACGTGGGTATTTTGCGATGGCGCGCCGTCGAATTCGTTCTAGTTAGAATTACAAAGCATCTTATATGGACTGAATTAACAACAAACTACAAACAAGGATATTTATGAATCACTTAATAGAAAAGAATCAAACTCAATTTTGATTGATTTTCAACTGTATTACTATTGTGTACTTTTAAAGCAATGTGTTCCAATTCCAACTGGTCAACCACTAAACATACAGTGCGTTGCAAAACGTCATAACCTCCTTTGATAAACATTTTAAAAGGTTTAATAAAGATTGTATAAACGTTATTATGACAAAGGATCTTGTGAAATTTTTAAATCACTTCACCATATAAGTTGAAATAAAAATACAATGTAAGACATATTGACACTTTTAATGTTCAAATATTAATCTGTATTAAGACATGTTTAAATTCACTGCGTAGTCTAAACATCCTAATAGTTCGTTTACAGATTAAATACAAATGTTACGAAGACATTTCTCATACCATTCGAAATGGTTCGGAAATGACAGCGGTCGAGGATTATTTTTTTAATGTTTAAATAATTAAGACTTGTTTTTGATTGAATGATTTCCCAATTTATTGTTATTAATTTCTCAAATAGAAAGAATAATGGAAACATTAAATATGAAATTGACGCAAACAAAGTCTTATATCTGACTAAATCTAAATGCTGTGTTTATAATACTAGTATAATAAATTATGATATATTTTTTTTTTTTACGAAGGAATTATCAAAACAGACACCAGCAAAGCTGGTAATGTCATCTACTTCGTTCATAAACAGTGCGTATTTGCACTAAATGCAGTAAACATGCAATTGGCTTTCGCATAGTGTAAACTGATTAAACGCATCCATTTTTATATATCGGTAATTTTTATGAGCATGCAAGTTAAAATTTCTTGTTCTTCAATTTGAGTAATAAAGTATGCCCAAGCTTGAGAAAGGATAATATTTTGTAGGAAAAACTGAGCTAAGTAAAACCAATATATTACACTGACAATAAAGTCAATATCTGGCTTCCTATTTTAACACTTTTCGCCGACCGCGTTGTATTCAATATGCTATTGATATTTATCTGGCTTTGATTCATTGTTAGACAGAAGCCAATTCAAAGTCAATCCTTGACCGATGTTATCAAGTTTTCTGGCTATGTTTCTTTCATTTCTCCTCTTATGATACAAATGTGTCTGCAATGAAATTAAAATATAATCCGATTTTGAATTCACAACATTAACAGCTGACGTGATACATTTTAAACGATCAATAATGCATTTAATTTTCATATGCTACGTGTTTCTTATGATGCCACTGTTACAACTAACAGCCGATGTAGATTCGATTTGGTCTTGATTGTTGGAAGGCACGTTTATACAACTTACAGCCGACGTACATGTATGCTCGATTTGGTCTTGTTGGTTGGAAGGCACGCCTATACAACTTACAGGCGACGTACATGTAGGCTCGATTTGGTCTTGCTGGTTGGAAGGGACGCCTATACAACTTACAGCCGACGTACATGTAGACTCGATTTGGTCTTGTTGGTTGGAAGGCACGCTTATACAACTTACAGGCGATGTACATGTAGGCTCGGTTTGGTCTTGTTGGTTGGAAGGCACGCCTATACAACTTACAGACGACCTACATGTAAGCTCGATTTGGTCTTGTTGGTTGGAAGGCACGCTTATACCACTTACAGGCGATGTACATGTAGGCTCGGTTTGGTCTTGTTGGTTGGAAGACACGCTTATACAACTTACAGGCGACGTACATGTAGGCTCGATTTGGTCTTGTTGGTTGGAAGGCACGCTTATACAACTTACAGGCGACGTATATTTAGGCTCGATTTGGTATTGTTGGTTGGAAGGCACGCTTATACAACTTACAGGCGACGTACATGTAGGCTCGATTTGGTCTTGTTGGTTGGAAGGCACGCTTATACAATTTACAGGTGACGTAAGATCGATTTGGTTTAGATATATATACATATATGTGTGTATGTAAGCGTGCGTGCTTGCGTACATGCGTGAGTGCGTGCGTGCGTGCGTGCGTGTGTATATTTGGGATTCTTAGTATATGCCAATGGGGTTTCTCCTGATAGAGAGAATCAGAGATGTGAGATGGCGTATGTGTGTTTGTTTATGATACATGTAATAACTTTAAGATTTTAAGACTGAGTTCCTCCTATATACAAATAACTTTGACAAAACGTTTACAACAGTCACCTTCACCTTTTACTAAAAGCAATAACGATATTCTAGTCTACGTATGATCGCCGTTTTATTATTTATTTTACGTATTTATCAATGTTACCCTTAAATATTAAATAGTAGAAGGAAATATATTTGTCAAATATAGAAACAAGAAAACAGACTCATTAACAAGATTAAATGAAACAATATCTTGGTCTGAGGGTGTCTCGCCCACCGCGGCAAACCTCCTATGAACTATTTTATTCCATTTGTGTTTAAATGATATCCACCAAAGACAACACTTCATATGACCAAGTGTCAAACAAATACAACCGAGGTATTCATAAGAAGTTACTCAGGTTAAATGGTTTAACCAGGGTATAGTTTTGGGAAAATAACGCAACATATGACCTTGACCTTGGTATTTTTGTCGTTCAGCGATGTCCACCAATGCCAATAATAAATATGATCAAGTATCAAAGACATACAGTGATGCAATCCTATAAAGTTAAATGAGGTTATGTTTGGGAAAGATAACGCAAAATATTACCTTGACCTTGGTATTTTTGTCATCTAGCGATGTCCACCAATTCCAACAATAAATATGACCAAGTATCAAAGACATAGAGACAATGCCATAAAGTTAACTGAGGTTAAGTTACCTAACCAAGGTTAATTTTGGCGAAAATAACGCAAAATAATACCTTGACCTTGGTAATGTGTGTTGTTCAGTGATGTCCACCAGTGTCAACAATACATATGACCAAGTATCAAACAAAAGAATTAAAGTTATCAGAAAAGGTAACTGGTGTTAACTAACCTAACCAAACTGATGTTTAGGGTAAATAACGCAAAACATGACCTTGACCTTTGTATGTTTTATCGTTCAGCGAGGTCTACTAATGCCAACAATACATATGACCTAGTATCAAATACATTAAGTGAAGCAATCATAAAAAGTAAACTGAGGATAAGTTACCTAACCAAGGTTAAGTTTGTGGAAAGTAAGCAAAACATGACCTTGACCTTGGTAATTTTTGTTGTTCAGTGATGTCCACCAAATCCAACAATACATATGACCAAGCATCAAGCAAAGAAAATAAGGCAATCACATGCAGTTAACTGAGATTAACTTATCTAACCAACGTTAAGTTACCTAACCAAGGTTAAGTTTTAGGAAAATAACGCAAATAAAGCAACATCGTTGACCTTGGTAAATTCGAGCAGCAGTTGTTGCGATAATGTTGGTTTAAAATGCGGCCGCGGTTTAAAATGACTGCTATGTCTCGCTACCCACTATCGTGGGTGAGACAAAAAAAATCAAATGTTTGACTACTGCTAAATATGGTAATAGATAAGACGTATAGAGATGATGATTATCGACATTGTGAAGTTCAAGAGTTCTTGGCAGTAAAGACGGTACCAATTACTCATATTGCCTACTATCATTATGAAAGGGATGTGTGCGCCAATGGATATTAATCATTCAAAAGGAAGTAGACTGTCGTGAACAATGACCAAACACGTTATAAAACATGAATTTATTCTACATTGGACTGAACCGCACGTCACGCCGTTGTTTTTTTGTTGAGAGTGGTGAAATACTACGGTCACCTCATTGCACACTGTACTGTGTTGTTGGAACATTCTACGGTGACTACACTGCACACATCTGTACTTTTCTGGGCTACTTTGTATGATCGGGCGCTACAGTGCATTGTACTGTATCGGGGAAGATTTTACGCTCGCCACGATACGTTTAATGGCCACACTGTGCACACTTATATTCTGTTTCGAGGAACTGTCTACGGTCGGCACTACTGCATACTTCGGTACTGTACTGGGCCCCTACTACGGTCACTCCTGTAAGAAAACATTATAATCGTCACACTGAATACTTCACATCTGCATTATGTTAGAGAAAAAAAACACTTCTTTACTGTGACAGGAAACCGTACACTCATTTCAAAACTGAAATTTTATTCTAAAATATCATGAACTAAGCTAATCAATTTTCTTTTTTATTAATCCGACTGTCGGATGAGCATTAGAATATACGGCTGATAAAATACGCCGCAGTCAAACATTCATTCATCATGTGACATGCAATACTTATCTATAGAATCTACACTTTATCCGCTGGGAGGAATGTCATGCATCTACATATTTTATATTAAATCATAAGGCTGCCAAACCACTTTGTTTTTATTATAAATTGCCACTTTTTATCTCTGGTATGACGTTAATAATAAATGAGTTTATTATTTTAAGGATTGTCTAGAATGCGTCCCCCGAGAGTTTCAAGGTTCATGAACGCTTTATGTGTTTGTGTAATTGAGCGTTTTGTGAAAAGGTTTGGTCCACCACCCCATCCCACCACCACCCCCACCCCTCCCCCCGCCCCCACCCACCCACCCCAACCCCCACCGACCAATAATTCAAATATACTATTTTTTGATTGTCAAATATATTTTTCAATACGACGATGAGTTATATCTATAGCTTCCCCATATTGAGAATACAAACTCTGTAGACACAATATAAACAGATATAGGGTGAGGTTGAGACGCCAGAGACAATAAACACATATGAGTATGTGTTTGACTTGAGGAATACGTTGGAAGAGACATCTCAGCATGAATACAAACACCACTATGATACGAAAGCCCGAACTAGAAGTTTAAACGAGGATGATAAAGTGTTAATTTATTGCCAACATATCATAACAAACTAATGTAAAAATGTAAGGATCAATATGACGTAGTGGAAGTCGTTAACAAGTTGGATTTTATCAAAGGAAATGAGACATACAAAGATGTTCATATCAGCAACCAGCTGTCCTCTGAAAAACACGCACAGGTGTTGAAATTTCTGGTCGAATTTCAAGACATATTCCCAAAAGTACCTGGAACTACTAGTTTAGCAGAGCACAAGGTAGAGATAACAACAAATGATCCCATCAGGGTTATACAATACCCTATCCCATATGCCAAAAGAGGTGACATAGAAAAATTCCGGATATTGTTAAAGGTTCGAGTTATAGAACCCACGACTTCAGAGTACAATTCGCATGTTCGTCTTGTAAAGAAAATGACATTACTCTGCGACACCGAACCGTTGGGGAAAGTCGAATATATTTTGGCGAAGTTGGAAATTGACTTGTATTTCACGAAAATTGATTTAAGCAAGGGCTATTGGCAAATCCTGGTTTATGAAGCGTCAAGGCATGTCACAGTATTTTCAACAATATCTGGTAGTTACAGTTGTGTAAGGTGCCTTTTGGCATGGGTAAACTCGGGAGCTACCTTTAATAGGATGATGCGCAAGTTGTTACACGTGTGCCAACATGCGGACAATTACGTTGAGGATATTCTTGGCTACACGATAACATGGGCAGAACATATGGACATGTTAAGAGATATCTTCATATGAGTGAGAAACGCTGGACTCACATTGAGACCTCCAAGTGAACTATTGGGAACAGCAACATAGATTTCGCCGGTCATGTAGTTGGTAAAGGTATGCTACAAATGGAAGGCGACAAGCTGAATAAAATTAAAAATGCTATACAGCCCGTAACCAAAAGACAGTTACGAGCTTTCCTAGTTTGGTTGGGTATTACAGGAAGTTCATACCATCATTTTCAGAGGTTGCGTTAACAGACCTTACAAAGAAGGGGCAGCCAAATAAAGTGGTATGTAAATCTGAGCAAGAACGAGCGTTCGAAACGTTGAAAAACCTTTTGACGCAAGACTTACCGCCCGTTTATACTACAAAGCGATACTTGAGACAGTGGTGTTGGAGCAGTTTTGTTGCAACAGTTCGATGGTGTATTTCCCATCGCATATGCCAGTAAGAGGTTGCTGCAAAGAGATAATAAGTATTCAGTCATTGAGTGAGAATGTGTTTTTGATGAAGAAGTTCCAGAAATAATTGTATGGAAAAGAGTTTATACTCCAAACGGATCACTTTTACATAAACAGAAGATGGAAGAATAATGAGATGGGCATTGTTCCTCCAGAGTTACAAATTCAAAATAGAGGCGATCATGTATATGCAGATTATTTGAGTAGACAATGAAAGCAGATTGCCCTGCACATTATTCTTTGATCGAACAAGGGGCCGAAGAGGGCCTGTAGACGCTCTACTTGTATGATGTGATTCAAAAACATAAACATGATAGAGGCCAAGACAAGAAACATACTACCGATATATAACTCTATGTAAACTTTGGGTTATCGTGGCGGCCATTCTGAATATTTGACGACAACAAAAAACACAATCTTGATAGAGGCCAACAACAGGAACATGCATAGGATATTTAACTAGAATGGAATAAGTGGTAATATGTCGTTTGATAAATGTCCTTACATTTGACCTAAGTTTAGTAATGGTTGCCATCATGGACGACTGGATGCCCCAAAAAAGAAAATCTGAGAGGGACTAACCCAAAGATTATTGTGATTAAGTTTCATCCAAATCCTTCAAGCAGTTTCAGAGAAGATGTCACTTTTAACGTTTTCCTATATATATAAATCTATGTAAAATTTGGGTCGCCGTGGTGGCCATTTTTATTATTAGACGAAAACGAAAAACACAAACTTGATAGAGGCCAACCCAAGGAACATGTATATGATTTTTCACAAGAATGGAATTAGCGGTTTTGGAGGAGATGTCGTTTGAAATGTCCTTAAATTTGGCATAGTTTTAGCCATAGCGGCCATCTTGGATGACTGGCGGCCGCGAAAAGCATAAATCTGAGAGGGACTACCCCAAATATCATTGTGATTAAGTTTCATCAAAATCCTTCAAGAGGTTTCAGAGAAGATGTCATTTTTAACGTTTTCCTATATAAATAAATCTATGTAAAATTTGGGTCGCCGTGGTGGCCATTTTGATTATTAGACGAAAACGAAAAACACAAACTTGATTGAGGCCAACCCAAGGAACATGTATATGATTTTTCACAAGAATGGAATAAGCGGTTTTGGAGGAGATGTCGTTTGAAATTTCCTTAAATTTAACCTAGTTTTAGCCATGGCGGCCATCTTGGATGACTGGCGGCCGCGAAAAACACAAATCTGAGAGGAACTATCCCAAATATCATTGTGCTTAAGTTTCATCAAAATATTTCAGGCGGTTTCAGAGAAGATGTAATTTTTAACCTTTTCCTATGTAATTCTATGTAAACTTTGGGTCGCCGTGGCGGCCATTTTGATTATTTGACAATAACGAAAAACACAAACTTGATAGAGGCAAACCCAAGGAACATGTATATGATATTTCACATTAATGGAATAAGTGGTTTCGGGGGAGATGTCGTTTGAAATTTCCTTAAATTTGGCCTACTTTTAGCCATGGCGGCCATCTTGGATGATTGGTGGCCGCGAAAAACATAAATTTGAAAGGGACTATCCCAAATATCATTGTGATTAAATAACATCAAAATCCTTCAAGAGGTTTCAGAGAAGATGTCATTTTTAACCTTTTCCTATATAACTCTATGTAAGTTTTGGGTCGCCGTGGTGGCCATTTTGATTATTAGACGAAAACGAAAAACATAAACTTGATAGAGGCCAACCCAAGGAACATGTATATGATATTTCACAAGAATGGAATAAGTGGTTTTGGAGGAGATGTCGTTTGAAATTACCTTAAATTTAACCTAGTTTTAGCCATGGCGGCCATCTTGGATGACTGGCGGCCGCGAAAAACATAAATCTGAGAGGAACTATCACAAATATCATTGTGCTTAAGTTTCATTAAAATATTTCAGGCGGTTTCAGAGAAGATGTTATTTTTAACCTTTTCGTATATAACTCTTATGTAAATTTGGGTCGCCGTGGTGGCCATTTTGATTAATTGACGAGAACGAAAAACACAAACTTTTTAGAGGCTAACCCAAGGTACACGTATATGATATATCAGTAGAATGGAATAAGTGGTTTCGGAGGAGATGTCGTTTGAAATTTCCTTAAATTTGACCTAGTTTTAGCCATGGTGGCCATCTTGGATGACTGGCGGCCGCGAAAAACACAAATCTGAGAGGAGCTCGCCCAAGTAACTTTGTGATGAAGTTTCATCAAAATCCTTCAAGCGGTTTTAGAGAAGATGTCGATTTCATAAAATTGCTAACAGACAGACGGAGAGACAGACGGACGACGGACGAAAAGTGATCGCATACGCCCTCCTGGTCTTTGGCCAGTAGAGCTATAAACAGGAGCGTGTTCTTTGGTGGAGGCAATTGCCAGAATAATTTGAGGTTCACAAAACGTTTGTCTTAAAGCTACAGAGTCCCTATATCAATCGATTTCTTCTTTGTAGGCGTGTCTTTATTTTTAACTTTATGTAATCGGGTATTTAAGCGAGCAAATATAGCGCATGAAATCATTTATTGTATATACATCGACCAGTACACATCGTACCTAAACACAGGTATCAGTAATTTTTACCGAAAAAAAAAGTTAGCTTCTTTCGGGACTCAAACACACGACCTTCTGATTTCAAGTCCTGTGCTCTATCCACTGAACTACAACGCTACTTGAGAAAATAGTATACTAACTACCATATATTATGAGGCAAAATAACAACATTTTTGAACGCAACTAAAGATGGATCAATAAATATGCAGTCCATATTGTCGCACGTGTAAATTAACATTGCCTGGTGTATTACTGTATCTTATCAATATGAAACTAATACTTCGTCTCAAATCAACCATATATCGACTTGTTATTTAGCGCTTGATGAGTTTGCGTGGGCGCTCTTGTTATTACGTAATGCCTATTTAGTGTTAAAAATGCTACAAAATACCAACAAATAGCAGTGGTCTAGAGGTTCAGCGTACATCTTTCAAATCTTACCAGTGCATGGCTCTGGTTCAAATCCCGTTCCCCGCAACTAAACTATTTCTTTATCACATTTATTCTGGAACCGCATATTAATCGATGATACCTGTACTGAGGCTAAATAAAAATGTGAAATTTTACGTATCGATTTCTCCTTATATACCGACTTTTGGGGTGTTCGTCGATTTGAAACTACTTCACACGTGACTCATTCATATTCATGAGTTATTATCAGTTAAAATAGGGACTGTACAGCTTTAAGCTTCGCAGAAGGTACTGCATTTATATATATCCATATATTCCCGATATATATTGTGTATAGTGCATTTATATGTAGTAAGGTAGTATTTGAACAAGATGGACTAATTCGGATGTTGAAATAAAGCATGCTCAAATTAATATTGATGATTAATCTGTTGTTGTGCTGTGGCTAATTTAAGAGGCAAATGTTATTGTCTATACGTCTCCAAGTCACTTTGAATCGCATAGCGTGAGAACCTCGATTTATATATAAATCTGAGAATACCATTAAGAGATCGTTAGTATTTTTCCTGTCTCTTTGCCTGGAAACCCTAAGGAGCTTAACTGCGTCGGGCGGGGTAGCAATTTGTTCAGTAGAATTCTATCAGCATATGGGTTTCTTTTGGTATTCACATAGAGGGTTATTCCTTGCTTGAAAGGAAAAGGATTACAAGACACAGTACTACGGAGTTCGTAGGGCGTGATTATAGTTGAACGTACTGCAGCTCGACAGACGAGTTGTGTCCGTTCGAACTTCAGGCTGACCAAGGGACAGGTTAGAACAGGTACAGCTCAGAGTTTGATGCTGATAGTAGAACCGTTGTAGGTTGAGCCTGATGGGAGCTCGTGTTTGGAGCTCATTGTAAATAATTGTGTTTTAGAATCATTGCTTTGAACAATTGAAAATGTTGGTGTAATCATAAAGCAGGTAGCCTGGGTAAAATGTATTATATATAAGGTTCAACGTGTCATGTGTTGAACCTCGCTGTCTAAAATGTGGTGTTAATATATTTTAAACTAGATTAAGCTGGACTATATAATCAGCGTAAGACACCTTATGAAAGGACCATTTTTAAAACAAAGGAGAGCTCGTAGGAATTAACAAATACTTGCATTTAGTGCAAAATGTTAATTTAGAACTTCAACTCCTGACAGTTTTACCCTTAAGACCTGGTATTGAATAAATATAAACTTTAAACCGCGCATGTGAAAGCAATTGAATTCATGTCTCCTGCACACCGCAAAACTATATTACTAAGTTTAAAGCTACATATCCTGTATTTAAATCGCTTTCTTCTTTGTATGTGTGTTTTTAGTAAGACTCCATGTTCACCAGCTCATGGCTAAATCAGGTATTTAAGCGATCAAATATAAAGCCGGACATCATTTGATTATAGACATCGAGCAGTACATATAGTATTTGGACACAGGTATCATTATAATTTACAAGGAAAAAGTATTTACCTCTGTCATGACTCGAACACCATCTTCTAATTTACAGTAAGACTGCGCTAGAATTCTTGAGAATAGTGTATATTTAGTAACATGTATTACGATGCATAATAACTTAACATATTCGTACGACCAAAAAAAGGTATCAGTATATATTCCATTATCTCGCACATGTAAACAACCATGCGTGGTGTAATACTATTTATTATCAGTTTCACTAAAATTCCGTCTCAAAACTTTAATCACGATTTTTTATTTAGCTGATGATAAGTTTGTGCGCGTATGCGTGCTATATTTATTACGAAATGACTTCTTAGTGTTAGAAATGCTACAACATACCAACGAGAGTCCGTGGTGTAGTGGTAAAACCCTCACGTTACATTAAAACTGCAAGCTCTCTGGCTCAAATCCCGTTCCGGCCAACTCCTTTGTTTGTTTAATGAAATATATATATCTCGGTAGCCATATATTATCGATGATACCTGTACGAAGGCTAGATACAATGTGATAGTTTACGCATCGATTTCTGGCTTATATACTGACAATTGAAACCTTTAGTCATGACATTCATATGTATGTGTTAGTTGCAGTTGAAGTATAGCTTCTGTAGCTTTCACGATACTATAGCTCTGTATAAGGCTAGTGGGAGTATACCTAAAGCAAATGGGAGGAGTTTAACGCTTGCTTTATTTTTAAACCGTCGTTCTTTGTGGCAACATCGATATAATAATAATAATAATAATAATAATAATAATAATAATAATAATATTATAATAAATTCTTTATTTCATGAAGGTACAACTCTTTAAGATTATACAAACAATTGCACAACACTTATCTTCCATGAGGCCTTCTAATAACAACAGCAACCTATAAACAATAGCAAGTGAATACATGCACATGACATTAATACTATGTTTCAAGCTGGCATTCAAAACAAGAATTCACTATTAACACAACTTAATTTGAGCAGAACACCTGTTATCTTGAAACAGAAATAGTTTATAATTCTATTTGAAATCAGAAACATCACTATCCTATTTGAAAAGTAGTTCGATCAACACGTGATTCGAACACGAGACCTCCGGATTGACAATTCGAATAAATAACCATTAGACAACTAAAATACCACTTTTCAGTTTAACCATATATTCGTTTAATAATTAATAATGGAGTTTGGAATATGTCTCAATGTTATACACACACATTATAAACATACACTGTATATTTTCAGCGTAAACTATTCTTATGTTGGAACTTGCAATCTATATATTTCCGTGGCGTTTTATTTCCGACGTCAAATTCATTAGTTGCATCAGCCAACCACTGGGTAATGATACAACATATTTTTTCTCATACGTCAAGCCTGCGTACACTAGCGTCATCAACTATCACACCTGAGTTAAACATATACATTCATTAGTTGCATCAGCTAACGACTGAAGAAGGCACTGAAATTTCACTGCACCGTAAGACAGAACGTATTATATATAACGGCAGATGTAATTGTATACCAGACCAACTTAGCTTTCAGACTCTCTAGCTTTTCAGAGTATTCCAGGTGCACATACTAATAATGGTCATACAGTCAAAAATCCATCAACATTTAGTTTACTTCCTTTATATTAATTGATTCATAAATACAGGTTGTTTGTTGTTGGCAGCTAATTTGCGTTAAAATGTAAGCAATATAAGATGCATTTTAAGTCGACATATTAGTTTCTGTGACAGCAGATGTACAATGCAAATTATATTATTCCTACATTCTATTTTGCAATAGGGCTTCTGAGGAAAATCTAAAATCCACAGTTCTATAAATTATATCAGACAGCAGCTCTGGAATTATTTAAAATGTGTAGTGTTTATTTATGCAACAATTTGCCCACACGGTTTAAAAGTACCCACAGTCACGCAAAAAATCAAACACAAATCCAATTATAAGACATTTGAAATTACAAACTTCAATTATTTGTAGTCATGTACTGTTTTCTCCAACCCACTCCAGTCATACTTGCTGTAGCGCAAACATAGAGACTGGCTACACTACCAAATAAAGATGCATGCATAGAGAGTCGGACTGGCTGCAATACCTAATAGAGAGTCCAGTCAGACATTTGCAATACATAAATAGGGTTTGGACAGCTGCTATGTGTATACTGTGCATGTGTTTGCGAAACGGATTTAATTGAACTTTGCATATCGACTAGTATAAAAGGTGAACACAAAAATGTAATGCTGAGAGTTTCAAAAGACAGTCACGACAGTGGGTTAGGGTTAATAGTCAATAATAAGTGGTTGAGTTTATATGTGTAAGACAGTGAAGAGACCAACATTTAGTCAAAGAGTCGGTCAGAGTTTGGGGTAAGTTACTGTTTTGGTTTAAGATGTAAATGACAGAGAAAAATAGTCGTAAGCGTAAGTTAATGGGTAACCGGACAGTCATCAGAGCAAACTTAATAAAACGGTAACATTCATTCCTGAGAAATACTGGCGAAAAATGTGGTCAAAATAGTTCAAATCAAATCAATCTAAAGCTGACAATGATATTAAACATGCATTAATATGATCATCTAAAATTATTTGGAAAGAAATAAAATACACTGATGAACGTTTTAAGAATTGACGAATTAAAAACATAAAAAAACATGATAAAGATAATAAAGACACGTTTAGAAAACATTAAACAAATGAAGTTTTGCATTGGAAAATTCCCCATAGAGCAAGACTCCGAATAATACAAGCGGGTAATTTGCAATAGCATTTTCTTAATTTAATAGAAGTCTTTTTCCTCTTCCCGAATATGAATCCTACGTATGAAAATACGTTTAATGTGTTGACTATCAAATGAACGTAGAAAATATGTCCTTTTAGAAAAGATAATGGGCAGATTATTTACAAGCTCAATTTGATCCGGTTCTATATTCATGGCAATAGATATAAGAGGATAATATTCATATTTGTGACAAAGTATTCTTGAAGGTTTATTCATTGTTCATAGATTTAATTAAAATCCTGTTAATAGTGGTTCTTTATCTTTATTCATTAAAACACTTTCACAAAAAATAAATTAACAATAAACGCGTGTACGTCATCGGTTTACCATTTAGCCTTGGATTTTATAGCAAAACGATTCATCTATAAAAGTGGGAGTAATTCACATTGTAATAACTTACTTTACAAAATAAATATCAACAGTGAACCTTTAATGCCACTGACCGTTCCAATACCTTATCCCTATTGTCAATCCGTTTATGTTGTGATGTCATATCTTGCCTTTTATTCATCTTTGTAAATATTCTTTGTTTCTGGGCGTGTTTTCTGATGATTGCGGTCCTTGACTGCTATATTTCCATTTCGACTTTTATACCAACTTTTAAATTACACATTTCACATTCATGATTCATGATACACTACTGCATTTGTTACAAAGTATACCCGTACTACAAATACAATACACATTTCGTGGCGGCTGCAATACAATGTCTTCAAATACAAATTAGACTAGTGATGTTATGAAACTCAACCCAGACAGCATCATCTATTTCGTCGAATTGTTTTTTTCTTCACCCAGAATACAGTACCAATAAATAATGAAAAATAATACGTTGGAACCTCACACTTACCCTATTGTCATCCCAAGTAAATTTAGAAATAAAGAAATAACCGTTTTTCAACGGTGGTATCGTAATTTCATAAATATTTGCCGACATTCTTTACTTCCGGTTACTTTCGGATTACAAGATACACATTTTAAATTATTGAGGGCGAAGCTACCTCATTCCTTATATGGAATCAAAGTTAACATGGCGGAAGTGAATTATGCAGTCGTAGTAAACATGGCGGAGCATTTTCCAAATATGGGCATGAGCGCGTTATATGGTAAATGAAAGTAATCAATGAGAAACTCGCGAGAAGCACATGATCTGACGTGACCGGACATGGTCGACAAAGGTTGTACTTCCTTTTGAAACAAATGATGCCGGTATTGAATTTTACACTTTAAGAAGATTTACTCAGATTTAAATCATTTTAAAGGTACAGTAACATACATGTACAAGTTTTGTATTAATAGCAACTGTTTTACTGTTTGATCAAATGTTTGAGCTGCTCCAGAAAAAAAGAAATCCTAATCGTAACGTCGCTGGCAGATATGTTACTGCAAAAAAGACGTTCGACATCGCAAAAAGGCAATTACCAAATGACCACTGGTATCTGAAACAAGAAATTGCAAACGTGTTCACTGTGTCGTGTATTATGTGTGCTTCTTTAGTTTACTGAGACAACAACCCTTTCCCAGACTCATGTGTTTTGCCTAATTTCTATTTTGAGATAGCAAGCAAACAAAAAGCTTCAGATTCTATTAAGCTGCTGAAACAATTTAATCGAAAATACGTTTCATATAAAATGTTTCAACATATTGCTACACCATTTGTCTTTTCTTAAAATGTGTCGAAAATGATTTTCCAGTAGTGTATGGTCCTTATTATTGTTTCTTTCCTATGTTATCAATGAGTTATCGTGTGTTTTAAAACACTGATATCAAATATGTTATAATTGCCATTTGTCTCCATTTCTCTCTTTATAGCCTTAAAGCCTTATTAGGTTAGGTTAAACATGCAATAACAAAATACGGAATTTTTTATAAATTTCATTTAGAATTCATCAACTCTTACGATTTGGAAAAAATACAAAGGGTAATTATCCATACTGCATCAATCTATGTCCATTTTTTCCTTGCTTATGACATTTATGATATGCATGCGTGCTCAGATGTATGCTTTCAAACATTGATATGGGATATGTTATAATTGCCATTTCTCTCTTCATAACCTTAAAGGGTTATTAGGTAAAAACACGCAACAAGGAAATAGCATCTATTTTCCAATTTCATAAGGCATTCATTAACCCCACAATCTGGAAAACTTATCATTAGTGTATAGGGAATTATTTTACAATTAGCTTTATCCAAGAAAGCAACAATAAATAACGAGACCTTCATAACACTTGAACATAAGTTAAGTCTAAACTAATCCAAACATATGTTTCGTTTTGGGAGTATAGCGTTTCCTTTTAAAAGCCAAAACGCACCTCCACAATGTCTATAAGCGCAATCGCTTTATTGATTAGACAAAGTTTCTTGAACTATCAAGGGATAGCTGAAAATAGAAGACACCTAGATTTAGAGAAACTAAAAAAAAACAGAAAAGAAACGAGTTTCAAAACGTCAGTTTATATCTTGCAGTATTTTTTTTATTTATCGTGTTCGGCGATTTCCAAATGTATCCTTTCATGCTCTTTTTATACCTTAATAGTTACCTACCTTCTGGCTTATCCTGGACCATTTTGATTGGTGATCATTTTAATAAAATCAAACAGAACAGAGTATATTTGCCACCCAAAGTCGTTATAAAAATATTAGATACGTGTTACAAAAGCGCTTACATACCCGTTAATACCTCCTGTTCAACGTTGTCCGTAGCGCTTACGTACCCGTTAATACCTCCTGTTCAACTTTTTCCGTAGTTTAACAGATTACTTAACAAACGGATTTTTCTGATTACCTCGATTACTATTATGTTCTACTGTTAAGACAGTCAAATATCAAAATACCACTTAAAGTGATATTTGTAACTATAATATGTAAGAAGGGTCTTATTAAAGAATTATTTATGTAAATGCAAGACTTTGTGGACTTTTCACACATAAATTCAACTTTTATTTAAATAAGTTGTATATCAGTTTAACAGACACGTATATGGAAAGAAACACATATATTAATTTTCTATATTGGGTGTAAATTCAAATGCAAAAATACGTTTGAAGACGGCTGTTTCAATGCAAGCTTCTGCTTCATCAACAATTACATAAATATATGTTTCAGAATTTGAATACAAAAGTGCTTTTCATATGTACGGCAAATGTAAGTTAAGACACCCTGAAAAGTTCTTTTTAGCAAACTATTAAGGCTAATTCAAGTTAATTTAAAGTTCTTAATGTTCTGCTGTCCCAGCATCAATGAGTTCATAAAAGTATTTCGGGTGTAAAATACTTGCTTCTCAACCGATTTTCAAAAAATGGTATTTTTATTTACCACTAAAAGTTCTAATTCCAATGATATATTATTTATGTACATAGTTTTGAAATTGCTCATAGTATGGCTGAAACCCTTTTGCTGAATCAAGCACCCGATAAATAGACAAAGCTTTAATTTGACTAAGTATAAATCGTTTAAGAACCTTTAAACTCTCGGGCAATCCTTAAAATAATAAACACATTTTAGTAGTATTCCTCCCTAAGGATAAAGTGTAGATTGTAAAGATAAGTGTTGTATGTCACATGACAAATGAATGTGTGCCTGCGGCGTATTTTATCCGCAGCATACTTTAATGCTCATGCAGACAATTGGCTTATTAAAACAAGATTGATTAGTTTAGTTCATGATGTTTTAGAATAAATTTCCAGTTTCCCAAATGGGTATAAAGCTGTGCAGTGTGGCAACCGTGAAGGTTTCATTATCATAGTATACAAGTGATTAGTGTATCGACAGTATGCCATTCTCTACCATAATACAGATCTGAGGTATTCAGTGCGGTGATCATAATGTTCTCCCTAGAACAAAACTGTGAGGTGGAGTGTCCGTAGAAAGTATGCCAACCCAGTGCAGAAGTATGCAGAAGTGCCGACCGTAGACATAAGTTCTTAGACACATAATATAAGTTTACAGTGTTGCCGATGAAAGCTCCCAACACAGTACAGACTTGTGTAGTGTGGCGGCCCTATAATCGCCCCCGACTCATAACAGTCCAGTGACGCGGCCGTAAAAAAATGCCCAACGAAGTACAGAAGGGTGCAGTATAGAAACCGTAGAATATCAAAACAACACAGTACACAAATGTGCGACCTGAAAATGCCCCCTTCTCTGAAAACGATGTGACCTGCAGTGTAATCCAACTGCAGAATACAGGTCAGATAACGGGTTTGGTCATCGTTTACGACTTGTACTTACGGAAATAAGCCAGAAAAACTGTCTACTTCCTTTTAAATGGTTAATATATATTGTCCCCCACATCCCATTCATAACGCTTAAGTAGGCGATGTCAGTAATTGGTACCATCTTTAATGCCAAGTACTCCTGATCCACATGATGTCGATAAATCATTGAATACGTTTCGTTTCTACTTCTTATCTATTTCCATATTTAGCGATAGCAAAACATTTAACTTTTTTCATTTAATCTTGTTAGTGGGTCTGTATAAATCCGTATAATAAGTATTAACCCTTAACCCGTTAAGCACGACTATAATATCATTTGCGTTCATTGTAAACACAGATCAGCCTGCGAGTAACCCCTTTGTCACATAAATGGAATGGTCTTAATTCAAAAAAAGAACAGTCCATTATATATATGTAGCGGGTTAAGGTTCAAAACTGCGAACACGCGTAGACTAGACAAGCATGTTTTCTTTTAGCAAAAGGTGAACGTGACTGTTGTCAAATGTATGTCAAAGTTATTTGTATATAGGATGAACTCAAAGTTGTAACATCTTAAAGTTATTAATTGCATAATCAACAAACAACACTGTCCAACAACTCTGCTTATTTCATCAGAAACCCCATTATGATAAAATAAATCCCGAAAATACACTTTTAGTTCGATATATTATCTTGAGCTTGTGTGTTTGGAAATCCCTATGCATCGAATCCTTTGTTTTATCGGCCTAATCGAGCCTACGTCGGCTTCGTTGAGCCCGATACTTATAGTTATATGTGTCGTGCTCGGCCGTTTCCAAAGGTCCATTATCATACTCTTTTTTATAGCACAGTGACGTTGCTTGTGCAGTGTGGCGGCAGTAAAACGTCTCCCCGCGCTTGCAATCAGTACTGTTATTCATTCGATCTTTGGAGATCGCTGAGCCCGATACTTATAGTTAGTTATCGGAGGTACATTTTCAATTTCTTTTGTTTTCTTACTTAATTTTTGATTCGGTGGTTCCACTACTCCGGCCGATAAAAGGCTCTGGGTATTGTTTAACCACTCATAGGATATGTTGTCTGATTTTTATACGCAGGCTTCATAACCGCTGCTCCCAACTAAATTCCATTATGTTTATTTCGCTCTTCGGGGCATTTCATTTTATTAGATACTGGGACCATACACCGTACGACATGGGGAAGACGTCAACTCCATGTCCACCGCCATATGCCGGGATGGTTAAAATTTTGTGCTGTTGATTTTATGAATATTGAGTTCTGCTCAACCCGGGGCTAGAGGGCGTGAGCGGTAGCTAGCATATTTCACTACCGCTCATGAACACTCCCAATCAAACCGAGACTGCAATATTTCGTATGTGTCGTGCTCGGCCGTTTCCAAAGGTCCATTATCATACTCTTTTTTTTAAGTTGTAACAGTGGCATCTGCTCAACGTTGGGTCTCTGTTGTAAATACATGATGTCTAAATATAAAATGCATTTTTCTCCTAAAGATGTTTCATCTGAACAGACTCTATAATAGCCTTTCAGTATTTATTGATTCCTTTAAAAAAAACACATGTAAATGAAGAAGAATTTCCATTTACAATTCTTAGAAATGAAAAACAGATGAAGATTGAGTTTTTTACAAGAGAAGACATTGACATTGACACTGTTAAAAAGAATACCAAGTATCATTTACAAAGAAATGCGTCATTCCTTGTTTAAAATGTATGGCGTTGTTAAAGTATATGGGAAAAAAAGAAACCTAGCCAGAAAACTTTATAACCACGGTTAAGGATTGTTTTCGAGATGGCTTCTGTTTCTAACAATAAATCAAGACTAGAAACATATTGATAGCATAATATATATATAACATGGTCAGCTAGAAAATACTGAAGCCAGACAATGACTTCGCATTCGGTGTAATATATTTGCTTTACTTAAATCTATTTCTTTTTTTCTTTTTTTTTAAGAAAATCTTATCCTTTCTCAATTTGGACAAGCTTTATTACCCAAACTGAAGAACACGAAATTTCATTTTGTATGCGAAGAATAATTTAAAATAAATACAGGTATATAAAAATGGCTGCGTTTAATAAATTTACATTTAGCAAAAGCCAGTTATCCATACGCATTGTTTATAGATGAAGTAGATGACATGACCAGCCATGCTGGTGTCTGTTTGGATATTTGATTCCATGATATGTTATAATGAAAAAAATCTATCAAAACAATTCTGTATTACTTTATTAATAAGAAAATTAAAATCATTAACGATTTTCATTTCCAAACCAATTCAAATGATATTAATAAATGTGCTCGTAACATCTGCATTTAATTTGTAAACTAAATATAAATCTGTTTCCACTATGCATTGAATTTAAAAATGCCTTAATCGGGTATAAAAGGGAAAGAGAATACATATAAATATTTGAACATTCAAACTGTCAGTACATTGTAGTTTCATTTGACCACGGTTTACAACAATAAATGCATTGCAATCAAGTGGTATTGTCATTAAAGTGGAATGGCAATATAAACCCGATAACAGTTGTTTATACGTAAAATTAAGAAACACAGGACAAGTTCACAGGTTACCGACATTCAATCATTTTAATTGTTTGCTGTGTTACAGTTTTAACAATTGCAATCACGATATTATTAACTCGAAGTATAGTATTTCGTATTTGTACCAAGAAAATAAAAACAATAAGTGAATAATAAAATAGTAAGGTTGTACGCAAAGCTTGAATAATTTATCTATTTTCAATGTGTTGGTCATTGTCTTTACAGTGCCAAATGTATAGTTGAGGATTGAGGATTAACCTAATTATAGTGGACACATTTTGTTCTCTGCTCTGTAGACCATATAAAATCAGTTCTGAACTGGAACTCATTGCTTTAATTTACAAACCAAATCAAATCAACAAACGCACGTGACACCCAGGTAAACAACCAATCGCTAACCACACCCGCCTCTGCTGACGTCACCACAACAGGTGTGCTATAGGAGTTACCGATCGAGCTCAACAATGTACATAGTGATGTGCATATGATTATCCCAAAAAGGCACACCGGTGGAACTAAAAAACTTAGTGAATTGAAAATGCTTTTATTAAATGTATGTGGTCTAACTACCCCGAATTAAAAAAAAATGTTAAACGAATATGACATTATTAGATTGCAAAAAGCAAAAATGAACGATCTCGATACATTTGTTCATTCAGATTTTAAATTGTGTTTTAAAAACAGAAATTCAAAAGTGAGAAATAAATCGGGCGGCCTTGCGATTGCTGTTAATCAATACATTTCATTAATAGAAACTGAAAGTAAATTTGTTTACTGGTTCGTCATCTCTAAACGATTAACAAACAATGAAAACATTCTCTGTGATGTTATATACATTCCGCCTGAATACTCAATATATGTTGTAGGTGACCCATGTCTTGAAATACAAAGAGAAATTGACGTATTCTCTAATAAATACAATACAATTTTTGGAGATAGTAATTCTAGCTGTTATGAAAGATTATATTTCTGTTGGCAGAGATATATTCGAATCTCATAATCTCAACGAAATGTACGATGAATAATTAAGTGAAATGCACTTTTTCCAAAACAGTAATGTATGTGTAGTATGTAAACGGGTGTGCGACATCAAATGGTGTAAGCACTATTGAGTATTTTGTGTGCAGTGCTAGCCTCTTTCGCCCAATCGATGTTTTGAACGTTATTTATTACTGCCCAATGCTCTCGGGTGTATATTGCCCAGTCAACCTAAATTTTAAATTTAATTTGAAATAAAAATAATGTCACAGAGTATGAAAATGAAAATATCATTAAAATGTTGCATGAAACGAAGTGAAACAATTTTATAACAAATATTGATCATGATAAAATAGACGATTTATTTAACACGCTATGTGATTTCGAAATTAAAGAAAAAGTAACTCAGTCAGAAATGAATCACTATGTTGATAAAATCTCAGATCTGTTTAAAAGCTGTGCATTCTACACATTTGGTAATCGCAATAACAAGAAAAAACACCGCATGAAAAAAAAAGTTACCGTCTTGGTTTGGAAATAAATGCAATAAAGCACGCAAGCAGTTCCACCGTGCAAAATGTCAGTATAAATTACGTTGATCAGAAATTAATAAAACAGATATGAAAAAGCCGATAAAAATGATAAAGCGACACTTCACAAGTACAATTTCGAATTCATAAACAAAACTATCATAAAATTAAAAATCATAAAAAGGTGGGAAAAACAAACCCAAGAAAATATTGGAAGGTTCTAAACGGTAAACAGACAAATAGCCAGGGGCGTAGCCAGCGATACGCACTTACGCACGTGCGTAACATCGATTTGAAAAGTGAAAAAATAATTATGGCCAAAAATGGCATAAAAATCGAAGGCTAACTTAACTCCTGACATATGTTTTTTAAATTTTTAAAGAAATTATTTTACCCTAGAAGGCCGCCAAAATGTGACCAAAACACCCACCAGAGGCTGCCAAAGGATGTCTAAATTTTAAAAAAAAATCTAGGGGAAGGCCCCACTACCCCCCCCCCTCTCCACCCTCCGACCCCCTCCCCCCCCCCACCCCCACGCTCCAAGGGTAATGCCTTCCGGCATTAAGAGTGCGTACTTAAGATTTTAGCCTGGCTACGCCTCTGATAGCGTTAATGCGACATTAAACGAATTATATCAGCATTTCAAAGAAGCGAATTTTGATGTAAACGATAATGATGACGTTGAGGAGGATGTTGACTATAATAATAATAATAATAATAATAATAATAATAATAATAATAATTTGAACAGAGACATAACTGAAGAGGAGATTGAAAAAGTTTCAAAAAGCCTGAATAATAATAAAGCTTCAAGATTTGACAAAATGTTAAATGAACATATAAAAGCAACACTACCTGTGAAGAGTCAAGTCTATTTGAAACTCTTTAATCTAGTTCTAAACACAGGAGTTGTTCCTGAATCCTGGACTATTTGATGTATCAACCCAATTTTTAAAAACAAGAGTAACAGAAGTAAGGCGGAAAATTATCGACCGATTACACTATTAAGCTGCCTTGGTAAACTTTTTACAGTAATAATTTACTCAAGGCTACAACATTTTGCAGATGCCAACAATATAACAAACGTGTTCCAAGCAGGCCTTAGACGAGGCTTTTGTACAATAGACAATAAGTTTGAACTGCATTCTCTGATTCAAATATTACAAAATAGTAAGAATAAACTGTTTTGTGCATTTATTGATCTAAAGCGAGCATTTGATAAAGAAAGATAACAATATCGGACAGGGAAAGCAGCATTCAAGGACGACAGTCAACCACAAAACACAAAAACAAACACGCAAACAAAAACGAGAAGGCAAAAGTAATAAAAAATACAAACGACATCACAAACACAAAAGGGTTGACAATAGGGCTACCGCCTTGGAACGGTCAGTGGCAACAAAGGCCACTGGAGAGTTTGGAGAGCGGGGCTCTGGTCGTAACTCATAAAATATGATCTTAATGGCAACTGCCTAACTTTAATTAATAATATGTACAATAATATTAAATCATTTGTAATATTAAACATTGAACAGTCTGACTTTTTCCCATGTAACATAGGCGTAAGACAAGGTGAAAATATTTCACCAATCTTATTTTCATTATATCTTAACGATATAAATGACTTTTTTGCAAGAAATGATACTGTAAATGGTATTAGTCTTGAGGAAATTGAGGATACTACCTATACCTAATTGAAACTGTTTTATTTGCCGATGATACAGTTATAGTATGCGAAAATGCTGAGGATTTACAAAACGCTTTAAATACATATCAGTTATATTGTGAAACCTGGAAATTAACTGTTAACAAGTGTTATTTTTTTCAAAAGTTCGACAAAGACAATTTCGTTGTATATATCAAGAAGAAGAATTAGAAATATAAATATTTAGGAATTGTTTTAAGTAGAAGTGGCTCATTTTTTAATGCCAAAACCATATTGCAATCCAGGGTCTTAGAGCATTTAATAGCTTAATGGAAAAAGCTAAACGTTTATTATTACCTACTGACGTGCGTACAAGTTGATATTTTTAACAAATCTGTTAAACCTGTACTTCTTTACGCATGTGAAATATGGGGGGTTGGAAATTTAGATGGCATAGAACTGATGCAACTTAAGTTTTTAAAATATACACTAAATGTTAAAGAAAGTACTCCTAACTACACGGAGAAACTGGCGTTATGCCAATTTCAATTGATATATTATCTAGTGCTACCTCATTCTAGGCAAAGTTTAATTAGAAAAATGCGTCTTTCAGTTTATTTTCTATCATGCTCAAACAAATCAATGAAACACGATTTGATATTGCTAAAAAGCGTTTTTGTTGGCTTAATGTATCAAAACTGTTCTTATTAACTGTGGCTTTAATGGTATTTGGACAAGCCGCGTTTTCCCAAATCAAAAATCTCTTTCTGTATGTCAAAAGCTGAAAGAAAAGTTCCTTAATGAATGTCATAACACCATGCAAACATCAAGCGGATGTACAACATATAGGCTTTTAAAAGATACATTTATCTTTGAAAAATATTTAATAAGAACTCCAAACAGACTTTTAAAAATTATAATTAAATTTAGAACGAGAAGTCATAAACTACATATAGAAACAGGAAGATGGAACACTGTAGACAGAGAGAACAGAACATGTACACTCTGTAATCGAGATATAGGAGGTGAGTATCACTATCTTCTTGTTTGTAATGAAAATCTAGTGAAACAAACAAAACAAAACAGAATTTAGGAAACTTAGTGAGTTCGTTAAAATTATTGTATTTTTTTTCTCAATAAAATAACCTTGAACCTTGTAACAGTTTACCATAACTCTATGAATCATACGTGAGTGCAGAGGACCCTAGACAATACCCTTTCACAGGCTCTCGTACTATATGTGTTAAGGTGTTGACAAGCGGGGGTACCTCTAAATAAGATTATTACAATTGTTATATTTGTTATAATAAGTACTATAATATCGCGCATGTTAAAATTTGTTAATTTTTTATATGATACATGATTAACTATACTACATACAAAACAATAACGATTAGTGGATGAAAAAAATCTTACCTATAAACATGTATTCCAATACTAATTAATCCCTGGAAAACTTTTATTTATAAATAACACCTTATACATAGATATAGACAGGCGCACGGAAGTCTCGTGCACGTAGTTAAAAAACGTTTAATTTGCTCCAGTAAGACAGTGTAACATTGAACAATAGGTAATCAATATATCCCAAATAATACTTTCTTATCTGTGTTCAGATAAACCATTGTTTGAAAATTACCATTCAGACAACCATCGTTTTATTTGCTTTATTACAACCTTTACCATAACGATTGCTATTTTAACCTGTATTATATAATGCATCCATACATATGTAAATCATCCGAATATAATCAAATAAGAAAAAGGAAAATAATAAAGTCTAAGCACAGAGTGTTTTGCTGTTTAATATTCTATTGTTTATTTATAGTATACTTAACCAATATTTTATATTTATAGATTGAAAATGTAGACTGAATACGATATTACTTGAGGAATTCAACGTTTAAAGTAACTCTCGCAACAATTTACGCTTAATTTATGCTATTTAATAATACAAATATCTACCTGCATGTTTGAGCCTTATTATATGTATACTATATTCTTTACCTCATGATGTCATTACTGTTATGAAGTGAGTGAATAAAAGATTTGATTTTATTTGACTTGGTAACGATTTACTTCTAAAATTCATCATTATCATAAGGTCTGGTGTAATATTTGAGTAATTTAAAACTATTTGATTGTATTAAAAGTTTGAAATTTCTGAAATACTATGTTTAAACATTTAATTTCTCGTTTGAAGACCAGCCGTATCAGTCGATTATCGAACCCGTTTGTGCGATATTTGTGACTGTTATGGCGCGATTCCCATCCCCGTCTATCTACAATCCCTGTTTAAAACGCAGTCCATAGGAGAAGCTTTATAAATCTTCATACTTGTTCCTGCGAGAACAGATGCACGGTGCAAATTGAATTATTTTTTATTTTACTTGGCAATGGGACTTCTGAGGAAAATAAAAATACACAGTTATATAAATTATATCAAACAGGAGCTCTAGCATTATTTAAAGTGTGCAGTGTTTATTTATACAACAATTCCCCCACCCACACCCGAACCCACACCTACACCCACACCCACACACACAAAAGGTTTACAACTACACACAAACATGCTTTGATTCAAACACAAATCTAATAACTAGATATTTTAACTAACTTCAATTTTTCGTAGTCATGTACTTTTTTCTCCAGTCCACTCCAGTCATACACATATTTGATGTAGAGAATTTATATAAATTGGCTGCAATACCTAATAGAGGTGCATGTATACGGATCCATTCAGACTACCTGTTAATATAAAAATAGTAAGAGTGACGTTTGGTGCGCCATAGAACCTGGTTTAAACCCCAGAGTGACCTTTGCCACTGGCCGTTCCAAACCTGTGACCCTATTATCAAACCTTTTATGTTTATGATTTCATATCTTGCATTTTATGCACTTTTGTAGTTTGTGCCTGTTTCTATGCATGCTTTTGGTCGACTGTGGTTCTTGAAAGCTACATTTCCTGTTATCTACTAAATATGTGTGCATGTGTTTGTATTTGCGAGAAAAATAGGTTATTTTGTTAAACTTTAAATATCGACTAAATTAATATAACAGGTGACCACAAAAAATTTATTGTTGGCAGTTTCAAAAGACAGACACGACAGCAGTAGTCGATAAATGGTTGGACTGGATACATGACAGTGAAGAAACCAACATGTAGTGAAAGAGTTGGGGTTAATTACTGTTCGAGTTTATGATACATATGACAGTGAGAAACAGTCGTAAAAGTAAGTTAATGGGTAGGGAGGGTAACTGGATAGGAATCAGAGAGAACTCTTATAATCAAACATTCAATCTTAAGATGTATTGAGACAAAAAGTGTTTAAAATAGTTCTATCAAATAAAGCTAATGCTAACACTGATATAAAACATGCTGTTATAAAGTCATCATCATCTAAAATAATTTGGGGGGGAAATGAGATAACTACATGATACGATGATGAATGTTTTAAGAACGGACAAAATAAAAAATAAAAAACCTGATAATTTGAAAAATAATAAAAGTAATTATAAAAATTGAACAGCAAATGCAGCTTGCACAGAACACAGTAAACCCCAAAAACACGCAAAAAGACAAACAAGAAGGCAATAGTAATAACAAAGTCATATGACGTCACAAACACAAAAAGGGCTGTATGTAGGGCTACCGCCTTAGAACGGTCAGTGGCAAAAAGGACGTTCGAAAATATTTCGAAAAGGCAAAAAGACACGTTTCAAAAATATTAAACAAATTATGTTTTGCATGAGAAAATTCCCCATACAAAACGATTACGATTAATACAAGCGGGTAATCTTCAATAGCATTTCCTTAATTTAATAGAAGAATTTTCCTCTTTCCGAATATGAATCCTATCGCAGTGGTGTTTTATTAGTTGACTATAAAATGAACGTAACAATTATGTTGAGAAAAGATAATAGGCAGATTATTTATAAGCTCAAGTTGATCTGTCTGTTTACTCGTGCCAATAGATATAATAGGATAATAATTGTACGTGTGACAAAGTATTCTTTATTATTGCATACGCATTTACAAGCTCCGTTTACTTAACGTCAATATTCGCCCATATTGACGTTTTCATATTGACGTCATTTACAATCATGTACTGAAACTGCTATTTTGCATACTCGTTAGGGATTGGTGGAATTCGCTGTTTACGTCATTGGAAGTTTGTCATATGATGAAACATTGCAGTATGTTTGTTTCATTGAAATAATGCCCACGATGCTACAACTGTAAGTTTGTTTCAAATAAATGTTTATTGACGAAAATTAAATGTTAAAACCTATTACTTTGCTCTAATTATTTGTTTTTATATTAAACTCCATATGTAATAAAAAGGTTACTAGATTTGTATTGGGATATATGCACTCGTTATTTTGCATATAAATATTGCGCTTCTTAAGTCGCTCAATATTATTACGCGGAAGAACTCCTGGATATATCCCAATACAAATATAATAACCTCTACAAATCATTCGTTGTTTATCAAATTAATGAAAATTGTTGAAGAGTTTCACGAAATAAGAAAGCAATAAGCGTGAGTGGGTATAATTTGATAATTTAGCCTTGAACTTTATTGTAAAAGGCTTAGTCTATAAAAAGAAAGGAAGTGCATATTGCGGCTTAAATCGACGAACACCCCAACAGTCGGTATATAAGCAGAAATTAATACGTAAAATTTCACATTTTAATTTAGCCACCGTACAGGTAACATCGATAAATATACGGCTTCAGAATATATGTGATAAAAAAAATAGCTGACCCACAGCCTTGCACTTGTAAGTTTTCGAGGATGTACGCTGAACCACTAGACCACGGCTATTATTGGTATGCTGTAGCATTTGTAACACTAAATAGGCATTACGTAATAATAGGCGCGCACACATGAACTCATCAAGCACTAAATAACAGGTCGAGATCTGGTTCTTTTGAGGCAAAGTATTAGTTTCATATCGATAACATGCAGTATTACACCAGGCAAGGTTAATTTACACGTGCGACAAGACGGACTACACATTTATTGATCCATCTTGAGTTGCGTTCAGATATGTTATTTTGCCTCATAATAAATGGTAGTCAGTATACTATTTTCTCAAGTAGCGTTGTAGTTCAGTGGATAGAGCACCGGCCTTGAAATCATAAGGTCGTGTGTTCGAGCCCCGAAAGAGGCTAACTTTTTTCTTCTGTATGATTATGAGGCAAACTAACTTAACATATTTGAATCAAACTAAAGATGGATCAATAAATATGTAGTCCATATTGTCGCACATGTAAATTAACATTGCCTGGTGTAATACTGTACGTAATCAATATGAAACTAATACTTCGCCTCAAAACAACCAAATCTCGACTTGTTATTTAGCGCTTGATGAGTTTGTGTGCGCGCGCTTGTTATTACGTAATGCCTATTTAGTGTTAAAAATGCTACAAAATAATAATAAATAGCAGTGGTCTAGTTGTTCAGCGTACATCTTTCAAAACTTACAAGTGTAAAACTGTGGTTCAAATCCTGTTCCGGGCAACTATTTTTGTATCACCTGTATTCTGGAGCCGTATAATTATCGATGTTACCTGTACGGAGGCTAAATAAAAATGTGAAAATGTACGTATCGATTTCTGCTTATATACCGACTTTTGGGGTGTTCGTCGACTTGAAACTACTTCACACGTGACTCACTAATATTCATGAGTTATTACAAGTTATAATAGGGACTGTACAGCTTTAAATACCCGATTTCGTCATGAGCAGGTGAACATAAAGTTAAAAATAAAGACACGCCTACAAAGGAGAAATCGATTGATATAGAGACTTTATCTTTAAGCGGTATTCTACTTTAAAGCCATGTAGATCCCATGGGACCAGTAAGTAATGACACTACTGATTTGCAGTCAGGACGACTTTTAACAGCCGCTACACCAAGTATAGGTAAATATCGCATTGTTGCAAAAATGAAAAAGACAATACATATACAAATTTTGACAGAGCAATTACCATCTGAAACAAGAAATTGCACATGTGTTCTCTGTGTCGTGTATTGTGTGCCACTTGATCTTGTAAAAGTTCCTTGATTATGGTACCAGTAACACCAGAGTTACGGCATTTGAATTACATAGAATTTTATAAGTAAAACACTTAAACATATTTTCTCCAAAACCTTCAGGACTAGAGCTTAGATATTTAGTATGTAGCATAGTCTTGTGGTTTTCTGCCAAGTTTATACAAATGGTGAACCTGGGGTTATAATAGGCCCACCCAGGGGACCAACCGTTTACATAGGGCTCGAACATTTTGAATGTATCATCCTCTAGTGGACCTGTACCAATTTAGTTCAGAACCACCCCAGAGGTCAACAATTTTACATCATTGAGTTATATAGGAAAAACACTGGAAATTCTTCTCCGTAACCGTTTTGGTTAAACGTTATTGTGTATGTAGCATCACCTAGTTGTCCTCTGCTAATTTTGTTAAAATGATGACCTTGGGGTCAAAATTACCCCACCCGGTGGTGGGGGAGTCAGAAGTTTTAAATATAATTTATATAGGAAAACGCTTTAAAATGTGTTTCTCCGAATCATAATCGTTTTGTATGGGGAAAGTTTAGATATTTTGCATGTATCACAGGCCGTCAAGCAATTTCTATATTCCTATATTTTCTTTTATTTTTTAGAGAATTTCTATATTTCAGTACCTATATTTCCAATTTGTCCAATATTTTGCCTATTTTGAATGAATATCCTATAGTTTTGAACGACAGAGATACCTTCGATATTTGAACAAATGTCCTCGCTCGCACAGCTCGCTCTACTTTATTCTCGTGTTGCTCTGGCTTCTGCCAAGTCATTGAGTACCTTCATTGTGGCTTTCTAGGCTATTTTTTTTTTTCGTTTTATATTTACACGAGCATATTTGTGTTTTACTTATATTGCCTATTGATGCTGCCTTGTTGGTTAGAGATTAGATCATGGCGGGGATTTCTTTATTTACACTGTCCTGTTTTAATGGGATGACAGTAGGGTAAGTGTGAGGTTTGGTGCACCCGAGAACCGGTTTAAACCCCCAGTGGCCTACTTTGCCACTGACCGTTCCAAGGCTATTGTCAACCCGTTTGTGATGTCGTTTACTTTTATTATTACTTTTGCCTTCTTGTTTGTCTGTTTGCATGTTTGTTTCTGTGTTTTGTGGTTGACTGTCCTCCTTGAATGCTACTTTCCCTGTCTGATCTTTTTATATTCGTTTTAAATTTAAATATAGTAAAATTGTGCTGGATTATATTGTTGCGTCCTTGTGTTATTTGTATAGTGGCCATACCAGTCATGGTGCCACAAAACTTGGCTCTGCTCTGAGTTGCAATTTTGATGCCATTTTCCCATTCCCTGTTGCTATATCCATATATTTTAAGCTTCATGTAAACATAAGATAATTTAAATTAGTTTTATTTCGTCGATATATTAAATAATTTGGTCGTGCATTATTTAAATGCAATGAACTCTAACGCATGTTAAATAACGTAAATAGGATAAAATGTCATATATTTTTAAGAAAAACTCCTATTTCCTATATTTTTGTGAAAACTTCGTAGACATTCTGTGATTGTTCAACAGATTCAATTTGTAATTTACATCGTTCCCAGGGAATTGGTATTCTGTAGGCCAATCACAGTCTTCATTCACATCTTGTTGAATGTTAAGATTGACAGCTATATTTTTGGAATATTTCTTAAAGAAAACATGTTTTCTTCTGATTTTAGGTGACGAAATGTCATAAAGATATTTCAATATGACAAGACAAGGAAGATCCAATGAGTGTTGAAAGGTTACTGAAATAGGGAAAAAAATATTTTTCCTAATGGGGAAACCCAAATGGGAAAATTGGAAAACATGAAATGCACCTTATCAAATTATAGTGGACAAGACTACCAAAACTTCCAAGACCTGGATGGAAATACATGCTCTCTGCAGGAGATACTGACTTCTCGTGGTATGTTCCAACCAATCATATGTTTACTTGAAAACAAAAGTGGAAGCTTGTGACAAAGAAAACTGCTGTGTAATGGAAATTGGGTTAGTCCAAAATGTAGAGCATGTTGAATACAGGGATGACACTGTTGTAGATTCACACGCTGATACAATTATTCCACCAGAAGACATCAGTGTGAAAAAGAATTTTTAGTTAATGGGAAAATACCAAGTGAATTGCATTATAAAGTATAGGGGAAAAAATCTATTCTTTGTATTCAAGTTCACCAAGTTTTTTTAACTTGTTTCTCTTAGGAAAAGTTGTCTGGTGATGTTTATGATGAGGAGGTAAAGAATCCCTTAGATGATGGATGCAAAGTTGTGAGTATACATGTCGGAGAGAATACTTTTGTAGATGAACTTACTACATCTGGGGATTATGAAACAGACGTTATGCTTTCTAGGCCAACAGATATACAGGTGGGTATGAAGGTGATGGAACACTAATTCTAGGAATTGTCAAGCAAACTCTGCAACATGTGTCTGAATACTGTTGGTATAAAGATGGTGAACTTGTTTCGAGAGATCCATATAATTGCCTGTTAGTAATAGAGGAACCTGATATATACCAAGCTGGTGTTGGTAATGAGGATAGTTTGACCATAAGTAGCCCCCCGGTGGTGATTGAAAGGGTAACTGATATTCAGAACACATCATCAGTAGTTCTTTAAAATATGTCTATTACTCTTCAAAGTTCTACCAGTACCGTGAAAAGTGACACAACTATATACAATATTGAATTTGATCAAAGTTCTACCACTACCGTGACAAGTGGCAGGCCTGTACACAAAATTGAAATTGATAATAGGTTTCAAAATTTTACAGTACTGTATCAAGTGACAGATCTGTACACTATATTGAACTGGATAACAGGCTATAAAGTTTTATCAGTACTGTGGCAATGCAAGTGACAGACATGTACACACTATTGAACTGGATAACAAGGTTCAAAATTTACCAGTAATGTGACAAGTGACAGAACTGTACACAATATTGAACTGGATATTAGGTTTCAACGTTTTACCAGTACTATGACAAGTGACAGACTTGAACACTATATTGAAGTGGATATCAGGCTTCAAACGTGTGACTAGTAACGTGACAAGTGACAGACCTGTACACAATATTGAAGTGGGTAACAGGATCCAAAGTTTTACCAGTAATGTGACAGTGACAGACCTGTACACAATATTGAAGTGGGTAACAGGATCCAAAGTTTTACCAGTAATGTGACAGTGACAGACCTATACACAATATTGAAGTGGGTAACAGGATCCAAAGTTTAACCAGTAATGTGACAATTGACAGACATGTACACAATATTGAAGTGGGTAACAGGATCCAAAGTTTTACCAGTAATTTGACAAGTGACAGACCTGTACACAATATTGAAGTGGGTAAAAGGATCCAAAGTTTTACCAGTAATGTGACAAGTGACAGACCTGTACACAATATTGAAGTGGGTAACAGGATCCAAAGTTTTACCAGTAATGTGACAATTGGCAGACATGTACACAATAATGAACTGGATAACAGGTTTAAAAGTTTTACCAGTAATGTGGCAAGTGACAGACATGTACACAATATTGAACTGAATAACAGGCTTCAAAGTCTTACCAGCACTATGACAAGTGACAGACCTGTACAAAATGTTAAACAGGATAATAGGCTATAACATTTTATCCAGTACTGTGACAAGTGACAGACATGTACACAATATTGAACTAGATAACAGGTTACAATGTTTTACCAGTAATGTGACAAGTGACTGACTTGAACACAATATTCAAGTGGATAACAGGCTTCAACGTTTTACCAGTACTGTGGCAAGTGACAGACATGTACACAATACTGGATTGGATAACAGGCTCCATTGTTTTACCAGCACTGTGACAGGTGACAGATCTGTACAAAATATTGAACTGGATAACATGTACAAAGTGTTACCAGTACTTTTACAAGTGACAAAACTGTACAAAATATTGAACTGGATAACAGGCTTCAAATGTTTACCAGTACTGTGGCAAGTGACAGACATGTACAAAATATTGAACTGGATAACATGCTTCAAATGTTTACCGGTACTGTGGCAAGTGACAGACATGTACAAAATATTGAACTGGATAGCATTTACAAAGTGTTACCAGTACTTTTACCAGTGACAAAACTGTAAAAATACTGAACTGGATAACAGGCTTCAAATGTTTACCAGTACTGTGGCAAGTGACAGACATGTACACAATATTGAACCTGATAACAGGCTATAACGTTTTACCTATACTGTGGCAAGTGACAGACTTGTACACAATATTGAACTGGATACCATGCTACTAAGTGTTACCAGTACTGTGACAAGTGACTGAACTGTACATAATATTGAACTGGATAACATGTTACAAAGTTTTACCAGTACTGTGGCAAGTGACAGACTTGTACACAATATTGAACTGGATAACAGGTTACAAAGTTTTACCAGTACTGTGACAGTTGACAGACATGTAAACAATATTTTACTGGATAACATGCTTCAAAGTTCTACCAGTAATGTGATAAGTGGCAGACAGGTACACAATATTGGATAACAGGCTTCAAAAATTTACCAGCACTGTGACATCCGAACATTGTTTTGTTTATGGCCTATTCTATACATCAAAATTATTTGCATAGTTTGTCTGAGTTTATTGGGGGATCCAACTTAGATGACATTCTTGTGCAAAACAATGTCTATTTCTGAGAAATGTGACTTTGCAGAAAAAATTGCACAAGCTGTGACATTCCTACACAATAGTGGTCCTGTCATATTACACAGAGACATCAAACATTTTCTTGTGCAAAACAATGTCTATTTCTGAGAAATGTGACTTTGCAGAAAAAATTGCACAAGCTGTGACATTCCTACACAATAGTGGTCCTGTCATATTACACAGAGACATCAAACATGAAAACAGTTTCCTTACACACAGTTTGGAAACGGTTAAATTGTGTGATAAGGGTATATCCAAATTGTAAACAATGAATGCCACTTTCACCACCTATGGCCAGGATATGTAACCTGGTACGCCAATTGTCCAAGCCCCGGAGGTTACATTATCCGCTGGATTATAATCAAAACCATCAACGAAACAGTCGTGCGATAGTTATAGGTTATTTGATTTGTATTGGGATATGTGCACGAGTTTAGCAATATATATATACGCGACAGAACCCGTGCATATGTCCCAATACAAATCTAATAACCTATAATTATTATGTCCCTATTTTCTTAATATTTTGGGATCTTCGAGCCCAATATTGGTGGTTTTGATAAAATGTCACAACAATCGTAATATGACGTAATATGACGTCAGCCAAGTGAGGTTCACGTCAATAACGTGAATTCCCTATAGAGTTTGAATATGAAATAGACGTTAACTTGACCCTAGTGCATAGCCTAGGTTAGCACATTTTACTTACAAAAACTACCCGAGTGGTCAAGTTATCTAGAACAGACTATTTCAGACTAAATCAGACATTAGAACAAGCGACTGAAACACATAGTATGGTTGCATTCATATGTTGATTGACAACGGTAATTTTGAGATGGCCTCTAGTCTTAAACTGTCTAGATCAATCGATTATTTCCAAGAACATAAAAATTATAGGAAGAGTCAGACATAGGTTCATGTTTGATAACGTAATAGAAATCAAATAAAAACGAACAGGAAGTCGCAAAACGCATTCATTTAAAAACACACGTTTTAAACAAATACGTGGAATATATATGGGGTTTTTTTTCTGGAGAGCAATACGGTTATGACGTGTATCCCAAGACAGTTTCAATAGAAAAAATATAACAATTTATTCTACTAGTGATTAAACAAAACAGAAGTTGTATAAATAAGTCCACTCAACGTGACGTCAACTTTACAAACATAGCAAACACATACGCACACTTGACGTTTTTACACGAATAAAAACTAAATGGCTGTTTAGCGTATGACAGGTTATAAAAAACGTGTCCAACGATAAAACTATGCGTAATTTACCTAAGCATTGTACTGCCAATTACGAAAAAAAGGGTAATGTAATCACATTATCGTAGTGTTAATCATGTCAGTCGCATGTGTCAGTCGGACAGCAGCACTCCAGTGAATGTCGTAAACCTCTGAGCATCGCCTTCAATATGTTCACCTTCTGCCACAACTCTGACGACGTCGCCTTTTTTTAACGACAGTATCACCCTATTGCCACCTTGGATGTCTTGATATTGGTGTTCAGCATCTACCCCAGCCGCCACCTTTAGTTCACTGTTTACCATCAATTTAACCCAGGCTCCCTTTGCATCTCTTTGCCCAATTACAAACGAAATATCATACAGTCCATTTACAGGAGGTGTAAACACGCCAGTATGTTCATTATACGCCTCTCCTTCATTCAGCAAGATTCTGTTAAATATTACTGTCTGGTCTTTCCCAATGGTGTCCATATCCTTATCAAGATAAGCACTAAATGCTACCTTTCTCTTAGGTTCTTTTATTTTCTTCCATTCTGTTTCCACGCTTCTCAGTTTGTCATTTTCTTCTTCTGGTTTCATAAACGTTTGCCAATCACTTTTAATTAGAAATTTCATGTCAACCAGCCATTGACGTTGGCGTTTCATAAGGTCTCCAAGAGCTTCGAACTGTAGTTGCTGATTTAGTTCATTATTGCCCAACATCTTTATTGTTGACTGTAGAGCACTAAGTGAGGTCTCTAAACTGACCAATTTCCCTCTAAATAGTTCGTGTGTTGTTTCTAACTCTGTCACTTTTTGTTGCATTGTCAATATAGAATCTGTATTTACATTCGGCGGGTTGAAAGCAATAGCTGCTGAATTGGCTTGTCCCATTATAGTGTACACTAGCAAACCAAAATTACAAGCCCGTGGTAACTTTAAATCCATTTTCACCGTTTGACTAGTATAATTTCTTAATTCACAACGTATATGATATACTAACTGTTTGTTACCTAATGTTTGGATTTCGACACATATGGACTACGTAAGCATCTTATAGGAGGGATGACCAAAACGTTTCACAGTCATTTATCTATCTACGATACTCGCAAAAAGAATATATAAGGCTTGGTAAGCAAAAAAAGAATTCACGGCTTCATATGTATGGACTCCATACATGGTGTCATTAGAAATCGATGTATCTTAAATAAATGAAAAGACCTAAAGAGCTAGTCTATTCTGCATAAAAAAGCAGGAAACTTTTGGTCACCCATCGTAAATGTAGTGTTTGGAGTACGTTTTGTTTGCACTTTATACGGACTTTACTTTCAAGTGCCACTTGCGTGCAGGATATAAACAAGTCCGTCACAAACTATATACAGTGGAATTCAGAAAGATATGTGAATGTTAGTCTAACCTAATTTTGCACCAGATACGTTTTATCATTGGAAAGAATAAATAACTGGAATGTGTCCAAGGGAGCCGAATGCCCCGCTAAAGGGTTATCGGTTGCTTACAAAATGGTAACAAAATGTTAAGTGTAATATTAAAGGCATTTAAACACACTTGGTAAAGGACCATAAGCGTATAGTAAATGCAAAATATTAAACCTCTGGCTCTTGTAAAGAAGGCTTTATTTTTTCTTTCCTATGTAAAACTGTGACGCCTGGGACGGGGTCAAATTTGACCCCAGGGTCACCATTTGAACAAACTTAGTAGAGGACCATTAATTGATGCTACTTGTAATATATGAGAGCTCTGTGCCTTGTGTTTCAGAAAATATTTTTTAAAGTTTTTTCCTATATAAGTCTATAAAAAACATGCAAAATCTCAATATACAAACTTTGGACCTCATTTGAAGATCATTTTAAAAGAACAACTGTCGAAATCTGTCCAGCGGTCCTTGAGAAGATTTTGTAAAGTTTCGACTATACATGATAATGGCGGCCATCTTGGATGTCGCGCTGACCTAATTTTAACAAGTCTAACAAATCTAAGGATCATCTATGTGAAGTCTGGTCAAAATTGGCCAACCGGTTTTTGAGGAGAAGTCGTTTGAAGCATATTAAACGACGACGGGCGAAGAGTGATCCCAGTAAATCACCTTGAGCCTTCGGCTCAGGTGATCTAAAAAAGTCAATGTAAAATTGAATGTAAATTAACAAAGTGTAATTTTTTTTAGGTCAAGGTCATTTATATTGACCTGATTTAGGTAGGAACATATTGCTGTCAGATATATGTAAGTGTATATGAAGTTTAAAAGCTGTACTGCTTCTGGTATCAGAGTAATGGACATAATAAAAAATTTGAATGTAAATTAACAGAGTGTAAAAAGTAGGTCAATGTCATTTATATTGACCCGATTTGGGTAGGAACATATTGCTGTCATACATATGTGTGTGTGAAGTTTGGAAACTGTATGGCTTGTGGTATCGGAGAAACTGAGTTAATAAAAACCTTGAATGTGAAACTTCAACGTAAATTAACAAAGTGTCAAAGGTAGGTCAAGGTAATTCATATCGCTGCCATGTAGTTATCAACATTTGTAAAGTTTGTAAAGTTTGAAAGCTCTAACGCAGCTGGTGTTGGAGTAAATGGAGTTAACAAAAAACTTAGATGTAAAACACTTTAATCAAAAGCTTTGATGTAAATTAACAAAGTGTAAAAAGTAGGTCGATTTCATTTATATTGACCTGATTCGGGTAGGAACATATAGCTGCCATATAGATGTGTGTATGAATTTCGAAAACTGTACGGCTTTTGGTATCTTAGAAATTGACTTAATAAAAAACTTGAACTCGATCAAAAATCGTCATGCATGGTTACTCGCCTTTATATCGATATAATGAATTAAGAAAAGGCTCCAACACAACATATTTAAGTTAAAAAAAAGTCAACTTAAGTTATTTAAATTTATTTGAAAAAGTGTTACTTTCTTGGACGGTTCTGGTCTTGATTGACTCCGTCCGTTTGCCTTCACTACTCCTAATTGGCTCCGACTGGCGTGGTTTATCTACACTATTCCTTATTGGCTCGGACTGACGTCTTTTGTCTCCACTAGTCCTGATTGGTTATATCGTGGTTTGTCTCCATTATTTCTGATTGGTTATATCGTGGTTTGTCTACACTATTCCTGATTGGTTATGTCGTGGTTTGTCTACACTATTCCTGATTGACTCCGACTTGCGAGGTTTGTCTTCACTATTCCTGACTGACTCCGACTTGCGAGGTTTGTCTTCACTATTCCTGATAGACTCCGACTTGCGTGGTTTATCTCTACTATTTCTGATTGGCTCCGACTTGCTTGGTTTGTCTTCACTATTACTGATTGACTCTGACTCGTGTGGTTTGTTTCACTATCATGATTGGCTCCGACTTGCGTGGTTTGCCTTCATTATTTCTGATTGGTAATATCGTGGTTTGTCTACACTATTCCTGATTGTTTATGTCGTGGTTTGTCTACACTATTCCTGATTGGCTCCGACTGGCGTGGTTTGTCTACACTATTCCTTATTGGCTTGGACTGGCCTGTTTTTTCCTGCACTATTCTTGATTGGCTCCGAGTGTCGTGGTTTGTATACACTATTCCAGATTGTTATTGACTCGTACTGGCGTTGTGTGTCTACATTATTCCTGACTGGTTCCGACTGGCATTGTTTATCTTCACTATTCAAATGGCTCGTACTGGCGTGGTTTATCTTCACTTTTCCTGATTTGATCCGAGTGGCGTGCTCTGCCTTCAATTTTCCTGAATGTATGCTATAATGCTATAACGCTGCCTAGTTTGTTAGTTTTGCTGCCTATCCTGGAGGGGATTTACTTTTTTACCACTATGCCACGAACAAAAACATTATAATTTAGTGTTGCGTGTGTTGGTTGTCGGAGTTTGTGAATGCTACATTTCCTGTTTGACTTTTGTATATATTTGAATGATTCCTTTCTCTGACTATATACTTAATTCCAATGACTGGGTGTGTTGCTGTCAAATGAGACAACGTTTATTGGTAAGGTTATTACTCTGCTATAATATATTATCAATCAATTGACAATCTAAATCACTCTCGGCATGCTATAATTATACGAGAGTGATGTTTTTCACCGTAACTCTCCAACACGATATGTTAAGTTGGATAATTAATAGATGCATGTCAAACATGTTCCTCCTGAGAATTAATTTAAACGAGAAATATACAGTAGGGTTCAAATCACTCGCTGTTGTTGAAGCCCCTCCTGTCAATTATGTCCCGACGAAGCTCCAGCTGTTGTCTGAGCCCCTAAATGGCGTTTCACAACAAAAGGGACGCAACACATATATACTGCGATTTTATTGTGAAAACGCCATTTATAACAGATTAAGGGGAGGAAGTTTTGTATTGTAATCGTTAGTTGAAGCACACGTCGATATTGAATTGAATTGAATTGAATGTTGTTTAACGGCTCATCAACACAGTATAGGTTATTTAGAGCCGCCCCAGAGAGAGGGGAAGGATACATAGGAATCCGGGAACCGTGCCCTACTCTTATTATCGAATAGATTCCTGTGGTTTTTTAACGTGCTCGGAGGATAGACCGATACACGGGACCGCCCGTTTTACGTCCCCATCCGACGGATGGGGCTAAGGGAAAGTGTCTTGCCCAAGAACACACCGACGGAACTCAGTGGCACCACGGAGGATTGATCCCGGGGCCTCCGGTTGCAAATCCGCCGCGCTACCGACTGCGTCGATATTGAAAAAAAACCACATGCTATTGTGTTATAGTTATAAAATAGATTAGATGTATATGTTTCTTATATTTTGCCACTATCTACACGCAATTTCATTTATTATGTGCAATTCTGTTGACGAATCACCGATTACCACGTGTATAGCTCTCCCTGCACACGGACCTATGACTTTACACACACCGCCTTTGGAGGATGGCATACTTTCATAGAAGGCTTATCTTACCCAAGGAAATCGAACTGTGACGTCTTGGACGAGAGGCAAGTATGACCAAGTATGCTAACCACTCATCCACCACAACAATATGACTGGAAGAAATTGTTATTTTCAATAGACAGGTTGAATGAAATAAACTTAAAAAAAAAGAAAACAAAAAAAGAAAAAGAAATCAGAAAAAAAAATCTTTTTTTTTGTTATACTATATGTCTGTATAGACATGTATACAAACATCAAAACACATTTAAAAAAAAATAAAAACCGTACACCAAAAACAATCCTACCCAAAATTCATACCCCATTGCCATGTAAGAGACCATAGTGGTCTCTTACATGGGGTATGATTGCTTTTGACTATGGTCTCTTACATGGTGTATGCTTGTTTTTGACTATGATCTCTTACACGGCGTCGAATTGTTTTTCACTATGGTCTCTTACATGGGGTAGGATTGTTTCTGGTGTACAGTTTTTCATTTATTTGATATGCTCTGATGTTGTGCTCTGCTGTTGTATACATGTCTACTACGGTCTCTTACATGGGGTAGGAACGTCGGTGTACAGCTTTGCAATTATTTGATATGTTTTGATGTTTGTATACAAGTCTAGACAAAAACAAACACTCAGATTTTTTATTTTTTTAAGATCCTTTTGTTTTTAACGATTTTTTTAGGTCCAAACGCGTTCGTCCTTCAACCTTTGTTTCAATACCGTTCTTCTAGTTACAATTGATTGCAAATCGGGTCCTGATATGGTCTGGGATGTCGTGTTCTAAGATGGATATAATATATCGGCATGGAATGTCTTCTATTCCTAGCACACATTCTCTAATTCACAAAAAGCGGAGTATACATCTGTTATGATGCTATGCATAACGTGCACGCACAGTGCCGTAACCAGACATAAACTGACACAAAGAAATATATTGGGTGAGAAGTGGGTCGTGGGTCGGGGAGGGCAAGGGCGGATCCGGGGGTATGGGTGCACCAGGCTAAAATCTGAAAAGTAATAATTATATGTATATAGTAAGCTTTTGTTGGTTGGGGTGTACAGGTGGTAGTGGGATGGGTCTAGGGGCGGGTCCAGTGCGGACACCGGGTGCACCCCTACCTAAAATCTGAAACGTATGTATTTTGATTGTTCTTTGGTTGTTAGTTAGGCAGTGGGGGGGGGGGGGGCATGGGCGAATCCAGTTTAAACATTGGGGGTGGAGCGCAAGTTAAAACAGCAAGTTATAACCAAAACACACGCACGCACGCACGCACGCACGCACGCACGAACGCACTCACTCACTCACTCACTCACTCACTCACTCACTCACTCACTCACTCACTCACTCACTCACTCACTCACTCACTCACTCACTCACTCACTTACTCACTCACTCACTCACTCACTCACTCACTCACTCACTCACTACGCACGCACGCGTTGTTTCCAGTTAAGGGGTGATGCGCAACTTTAAAAAAACTCTATTTACAGCCAACCCACAACCACTGCCCCCTCCCCCCAAAAAACACAAACAACACCCAACAGCAACAACAACAAAAAGCACAAAACACAAAACAACAACTATTTTTGTCACATAATGCGTACAAGTCACATATTGCATATTGAGTTTTGACGCATTATATGAATAATCACATTCGCCTCCTGTTTAAAAAATAATTAGGAAGTAGTAACGGCTTAGGAAATAAACAGTAGGCGAATGTGAGAATACATACAGGGGAGAAGCCATATAAATCAAATATATTAAGCCATTCTGTTATATTTCATTAAATGATAGCAAGTGATAATGTCTAGGTGATGTGAGAGATATCCTGATAAGAGAAATACGATGTCTCTGTCATCTGTTAACTTTAATTATGTTCCCCGTGAGGTTGCGGGGTAGACCTCCCCCCGCCCCCCCCCCCCCCCCCCCCCGCCACCCCAACCCCCCCCCCCCCCCCCCCCCACACACACACACACATTCATATTCATTTTGTCATTTTTTATCATGCCCATTCAAGGTCTTTACCATGACATCGCGTATGCAAACGTGGAAACGTGGCTCCATCGTAAATGGAGTGTCTATTATAGAATTTGCAGCAATTCTGCAGTTTTGCAGGTAAGAAGGTTCTAGGCCCAATCTTCATATTTTATCTTGATGTAAATGGAGGATAAGCCTGGCACGTTCGTTCCTGTTAGGCGCCATATGACCTTTCATGTGTTGTTGCGCCTTAAAACACAAATCAATTCAATTAACTTTTTTAAACAGTAGTCGAATGTGAGTATGCATACAGGAGAGAAGCCATATAAGCTACATACATTAAGATATTAGGCGATGTGAGAGATGTAGAGATGTTTCTATTGTCCTTTAATTTTCCGAATATGCCTAGTTGCTCATTTTAGCAAAGTAGAAGTTACTAGTGCCTAATTAACTGCTATACCAGCCGCAATTACGCATTAATCGTGGATATGAATGTGTATGCTATTTGTTTAATTCATATTTCTTAAGCAGTTACTACTTCCTAATTAGAAGTAGAAGTTACTAGTGCCTAGGATTTAACTGAAATATTAGCCGATACATTGAGTGTACAGGAGAAATACCATATTATACCATTTAACGAAATAAAAACTTAATATATATGACTTATTTGGATTTTATCCTGCATGAGTACACACATTCGCCTACTGTTTAAACTAATTACATTTAAAGGGTGTTAGAGACATCTCTCACATCGCCTAGACATTACCACTTACTATTTTTAAAAAACACACTGTCTTTTAGCTTAATTATCACCTCTTCCTTCTATAATGTACCAGTCGGTTTATTTGCAAGAACACGATTTATTAATTACATGTGAAATGATGAATACTATTGGTATATTATTTGTTATCTTATCAAACCATGTACAAATGCATAGGGAATCTGCATATAATATAAGAAAAATGTTCGTGTGGTGTGTGTGTTGTGGGGGTTGCGGGAAGGGACATACTCTACCCACCCCTTTCAGATTAGGGGAGAGGTGCTGTCCCCGCCGTTCCTAAGTATAGATACTGCACACGGTCTAATCTAATTAGCATGGCAGCGTCGTTTCCGAGGAAAGCTCCACGGACTTTTCGGGGTATTAACACAGAAATTCAAAGAGATATGTCATGAGCATATATAAGGTATGACTCTTCCTACATGGGACTGGTCTAAGTCTTAACATTTCCTTCGAAGGATGGCATAAGATTCACAGTACCTTGCCCGAATAATGAAAGGTCATTTGCCCAAAACCTTCACTTGGAAAAAAACATTGCTTGCAATTGTTAGAGTAAGCGAAATGACAAGTGTGCGTACACACTGGTGAGAAACCGTTTAAGGTACAATATCAGAGTTTATGAGTATGTCGTCCCTTTCGCGTAGCAATAAATTCACCTAAGCAGTTTATTATGTCCCTCAGGACTGTACTGACGCTAGCTGTGTTGATATTGTCCTTGAGGACAGTACTCAACCCAGAGAAGCTGGCAGGTGATATTTTCACAGAGATTAGTATTGATTGTATCCGTTTATTGTTCCGCTGAGGACAGTACTGACACGCGATTTAAAAGAACCTTATTACATTAAAGCAGACCATTTTTAAAAATAAAAACGTCCTTTAGTTTAAATACCACCCATTTGTTCTGTCATTATAAAGTACCAGTAGCTGTATATGCAAGAACATGATGTCTTAGTACAATGTGACTTGATTAATACTTTTGGTATATTCTAGCAGCGAGAATCGTAGCTTTTATGGTGCGTACCTACAACAGATTTACTGTGATGCCCTTTTAGAATAAGTAGGTATCAGGGTCGACCAAGACAGGTTCATGAAGAGATCAAGATATGCATGCATAAACAGCCGCCATACAGCAATAGATTAAACGTTAACAACCAAGCGTGCATGCATAAAACGCACCATAGAGAAGAATACCTCATCGATATATACATTTTCGTACGACTAGTTCATGTTTTTCAGGTGAATATCTCTGGAATTTTTACATTTCGACATATCTCGCGCTGGCACGTATTCTGTGTTTTGAAACTTGAACACGAACACAGCTAACACAAATCGACAACGTTAACAGGGAAACGTCAGATATGTGAGTAGTTTGAGTTTCCAAATACGGAACAAGACGAGGTGCGGGGAATATTCTCTGTCCAACCGTCTCAGGTTATGGGGAGAGGTGCTAGCCTACTGCTGCTTTTTTTTAAACTACACACATTCATTTCCGACTATCATGACAGCCTGGTTTCCGAGGAAGGCTTTGCTGGCATGTTGTCACTGTTTAACACAGAATTTCAGCAAAATATGTAAGGAGCATAATTATATAGGGTGTGGCCCATCCTGTACATGGGCCTGTTCAACGGCTTAACATCCCCTTCGAAGGATGGCAGTTTCACAGTACATGTACCTTGCCCGAATAATGAACGGTCATTCATCAAAAGCACTTATTTGGGAACAAACATTGCTTGCAAACAGGTAGGGTAAACGAAAAGACAAGTATGCATACACACTGGTGAGAAACCGTTTAAGGATATGACTATATTGTCCCTTTTGTGTTTCAGGGAAGTGACCTAAGCAATTTATTTTGTCTTTCAAGACTTTACTGACGCTAATTCTTGAAATTGTCCTTGAGAACAGTACAAATGCGATGGAAGCTAGTAGGTGATATTTTCGTAAAGTTTAGTAGTACTCACTGTATTTGTTTTAGGACAGGGCTAATGCTAGCCGGCGATATTGCCCCGAAGGACAGTACTAACGCTAGCTGTTGATAATACCTCTGAGGACAGTACTAACGCTAGCTGTTGACATTGCCCCTGAGGACAGTACTAACACCAGCTGTTGGCAATTAGGACAGTACTATCGCTAGCTGTTGATATTGCCCCTTAAGATAGAACTAACCCTAGCTGTTGATATTGCCCCTGAGGACAGTACTGACACCAGCTGTTGGCAATTAGGACAGTACTATCGCTAGCTGTTGATATTGCCCCTTAAGATAGAACTAACCCTAGCTGTTGATATTGCCCCTGAGGACAGTACTAACACCAGCTGTTGGCAATTAGGACAGTACTATCGCTAGCTGTTGATATTGCCCCTAGGGACGATACTAAAACTACCTGTTGATATGGCCCCAGAAGACAATACTAACGCCAGCTGATACTGCACTGTAAGATAGTACTAAAAGTAAGTATAACCTTAGCTGTTGATAATGCCCCTTAGAACAATATTAACGCTAGATGTTGATATGGCCCTTAGAACAGTAATAACGCTGGCTGTTGATATGGCCCTTGAGGACAGTACTAATTCTAGCTGTTTATATTGCCCCTTAGGACATTACTAAGCTGTTGATATTGCCCCTGAGGACAGTAATAACGCCAGCTGTTGATATTGCCCCTTAAGATAGTACGAACGCTAGCTGTTGATATTGCCCCTAGGAGGGACAGTACTAACGTCAGCTGTTGATATTGCCCTTTCAGATAGAACTAATCCTAGCTGTTGATATTGCCCCTGAGGACAGTAATAACGCCAGCTGTTGATATTGCCCCTTAAGATAGTACTAACGCCAGCTGTTGATATTTCCCATTAGGATAGTCCTAAACCTAGCCGTTGATATTACCCCTTAGAATAACGCTAGCTGTTGATATGGCCCCTGAGATAGTACTAATTCTAGGTGTTGGTATTGCCCCTAAGGACATTATTAAGCTGTTGATATCGCCCCTGAGGAGAGTACTAAACGTAGCTGTTGATATTGCCCCTAAGAACAGTAATAACGCTAGCTGTTAATATGGACCCTGAGGACTTTAGCATTGCCAGCTGCTGATATTGCCCCTAGGGACAGGAGTAAAATAGCTGTTGATATGGCCCCATAGGACAGTATTAACGTCAGCTGTTGATATTGCCCCTTAAGATAGAACTAACCCTAGTTGTTGATATTGCCCCTGAGGACAGTAATACACCTAGGTGTTGATATAGCCCGAGGACAGTACTATCGCTAGCTATTGATACTTCCCCTACTAGGGACGGTACTAAAACTAGCTGTTGATATGGCCCCAGAGGACAGTACTAAATCTAGCTGTTTATATGGCATCTGAGGACAGTAATAACGCCAGCTGCTGATATTGCTCCTAATGACAGTACTAACGGCAGCTATTGACCGATAGGACAGTACAATCGCTAGTTGCCGATATTGCCCCTTAGGACAGTACTAAACTAGCAGTTGATATGGCCCAGAGGACAGTACTACGTCAGCTGTTGATATAGCCCCTTAAGATAGAACTAACCCTAGCTGTTGATATTGTCCCTGAGGACAGTAATAAACCTAGCTGTTGATATATCCCCTGAGGACTGCATTAACGCCAGCTGTTGATATTGGCCCTTAGGACAGTACTATCGCTAGCTGTATATACTGCCCCTAGGGACGGAACTAAAACTAGCTGTTGATATGGCCCCAGAGGACAGTACTAAACCTAGCTGTTCATATGGCGTCTGAGGACAGTACTAACGCCAACTGCTGATATTGCCCCTAAGGACAGTACTAACGCCAGCTATTGATATTGACCGATAGCACAGTGCTATCGATAGCTCCTGATATTGCCCCTTAGGACAGTACTAAATCTAGCAGTTGATATGGCCACAGAGGACAGTACTAACGCTAGCTGTTGAAATTGCCCCTTAGGATAGTACTATCGCTAGATTTAGATAATATCCCTATGTATGTTTAAACGCTGGCTGTTGATATTCCCATGAGGTCAGTTCTGACGCTAGCTGTTGATATGAGGACAGTACTAATGACAGCTGTTGATATTGGCTCTGAGGACACTACTTACGCCAGATGCTGATATTGTCCCTAAGGACAGTACTAACGTTGGCTGTTGATATGGCCCCAGAGGACAGTACTAACGCCAGCTGTTGATATAGCCCGAGGACCGTACTATGGCTAGCTGTTCATACTGCCCCTAGGGACGGTACTAAAACTAGCTGTTGATATGGCCCAAGAGGACAGTACTAAACCTAGCTGTTTATATGGCAACTGAGGACAGTACTAACGCCAGCTGCTGATATTGCCCCTAAGGACAGTACTAACGCCAGCTATTGGCCGATAGGACAGTACTATCGCTAGCTGCCGATATTGCCCCTTAGGACAGTACTAAAACTAGCAGTTGATATGGCCTCAGAGGACAGTACTACGTCAGCTGTTGATATAGCCCCTTAAGATAGAACTAACCCTAGCTGTTGATATTGCCCCTGAGGACAGTAATAAACCTAGCTGTTGATATAGCCCCTGAGGACAGCACTAACGCCAGCTGTTGATATTGGTCCTTAGGACAGTACTATCGCTAGCTGTTGATACTGCTCCTAGGGACGGTACTAAAACTAGCTGTTGATATGGCCCAGAGGACAGTACTAAACCTAGCTGTTTATATGGCGTGTGAGGAAAGTACTAACGCCAACTGCTGATATTGCCCCTAAGGACAGTACTAACGCCAGCTATTGATATTGACCGATAGGACAGTACTATCGCTAGCTGCTGATATTGCCCCATAGGACAGTACTACATCTAGAAGTTGATATGGCAACAGAGGACAGTACTAACGCCAGCTGTTGATATTACCCCTTAGGATAGTACTATCGCTAAATTTAGATAATATCCCTATGGATGTTTAAACGCTGGATGTTGATATTCCCATGAGGTCAGTTCTTACGCTAGCTGTTGATATTGCCCATGAGGACAGTACTAATACTAGCTGATGGTGTTGGCCCTAAGGAAACTACTTTCGACAGTTGTTGACATTGCCCATTATGACAGTACTAACGACAGCTGTTGATATTGGCCCTCAGGACACTATTTACGTAATCTATTGATATTGCCCCTAAGAACAGTACTAACGTTGGCTGTTGATATGGCCCCTGAGGACAGTACTATCGCTTGTTGTTGATACTGCCCCTAGGGACTGTACTAAAACTAGCTGTTGATATGGCCCCAGAGGACAGTACTAAACCTAGCTGTTTATATGGCCTCTGAGAACAGTACTAACGCCGGCTGCTGATATTGCCCCTAAGGAGAGTACTAACGCCAGCTATTGACCGATAGGACAGTACTATCGCTAGCTGCCGATATTGCCCCTTAGGACAGTACTAAAACTAGCAGTTTATTTGGCCCCAGAGGACAGTACTACGTCAGCTGTTGATATAGCCCCTTGAGATAGATTAACCCTAGCTGTTGGTATTGCCTCTGAGGACAGTAATAAACCTAGCTGTTGATATAGCCCCTGAGGACAGCACTAACGCCAGCTGTTCATATTGGCCCTTAGGACAGTACTATCTCTAGCTGTTGATACTGCCCCTATGGACGGTTCTTAAACTAGCTGTTGATATGGCCACAGAGGACAGTACTAAACCTAGCTGTTAATATGGCACCAGAGGACAGTACTAACATCAACTGTTGATATTGCCCCTTAAGATAGTACTAACGATAGCTGTTAATTGTCCCTGAGGACAATACCAAAACTAGCTGTTGATATGGCCCCTGCGAGCAGTACTAATTTCAGCTGTTAATATTGCCCTTAGGACAGTAATAACGCTAGCTGTTGATATGGCCCCTAAGAACAATAATAATGCTAGCTGTTGATATGGCCCCTGGGGACAGTACTATCGCCAGCTGTTAATTTTGCTCCTAAGGACAGTACTAAATCTAGCTGTTGATATGGCCCATGAAGACAGTACTAACGCCCACTGTTGATATTGGCCCTTATGACAGTACTATCGTTAGCTGTTGATATTGCCCCTAGTCAAAGAGTACTAAAACATTCCAGCTGTTGATATTGCCCTTCGGACAGTAATAACGCTAACTGTTGATATGGCCCCTCAGAACAATAATAACGCTAGCTGTTGATATGGCCCCTGGGGACAGTACTAACGCCAGCTGTTAATTTTGCCCCAAAGGACAGTACTATCATCAACTGTTAATATTGCCCCTTAAGATAGTACTAACGCTAGCTGTTAATATTGTCCCTGAGGACAATACCAAAACTAGCTGTTGATATGGCCCATGAGGACAGTACTAACGCCAGCTGTTGATATTGCCCCTTAGAACAGTAATAACGCCAGCTGTTGATATTGCCCCTTAGAACAGTAATAACGCTAGCTGTTGATATGGCCCCTAAGAACAATAATAACGCTAGCTGCTGATATGGCCCCTGGGGACAGTACTATCGCCAGCTGCTGTTAATTTTGCCCCTAAGGACAGTACTAAATCTAGCTGTTGATATGGCCCATGAAGACAGTACTAACGCCAGCTGTTGATATTGGCCCTTATGACAGTACTAGCGTTAGCTGTTGATATTGCCCCTAGTCACAGTACTAAAACATTCTAGCTGTTCATATTGCCCTTTAGGACATTACTAAGATGTTGATATTGCCCCTGAGGACAGCATTAAACGTAGATGTTGATATTGCCACTAAGAAGAGTAACAACTCTAGCTGCTGATAATGGCCCCTGAGGACAGTACTAACATCAGCTGTTTATATTGCCCCTTAAGATAGTACTAACGCTAGCTGTTAATATTGTCCCGAGGACAATACCAAAACTAGCTGTTGATATGGCCCATGAGGACAGTACTAACGCCAGCTGTTGATATTGCCCCTTAGAACAGTAAAAACGCTAGCTGTTGATATGGCCCCTGCGGACAGTACTAATTCTAGTTGTTAATACTGCCCTTAGGACAGTAATAACGCCAGCTGTTGATATGGCCCCTAAGAACATTAATAACGCTAGCTGTTGATATGGCCCCTGGGGACAGTACTATCGCCAGCTGTTAATTTTGCCCCTAAGAACAGTACTAAATCTAGCTGTTGATATGGCCCATGAAGACAGTACTAACGCCAGCTGTTGATATTGGCCCTTATGACAGTACTATCGTTAGCTGTTGATATTGCCCCTAGTCACAGTACTAAAACATTCTTACTGTTGATATTGCCCTTCGGACAGTAATAACGCTAGCTGTTGATATGGCCCCTCAGAACAATAATAACGCTAGCTGTTGATATTGCCACTAAGAGCAGTAACAACTCTAGCTGTTGATAATGGCCCCTGAGGACAGTACTAACATCAACTGTTGATATTGCCCCTTAAGATAGTACTAATTCTAGCTATTGATATTGCCCTTCAGGACATTACTAAGATGTTGATATTACCCCTGAGGACAGTATTAAACGCAGCTGTTGATATTGCCACCAAGAACAGTAACAACTCTAGCTGTTGATAATGGCCCCTGAGGACAGTACTATCGCCACATGTTGATATTGCCCCTAGGGACAGTAATAACGCTAGCTGTTGATATGGCCCCAGAGGACAGTACTAACATCAGCTGTTGATATTGCCCCTTAAGATAGTACTAACGCTAGCTGTTAATATTGCCCCTGAGGACAATACTAAACCTAGCTGTTGATATGGCACATGAGGACAGTACTAACGCCAGCCTTTGATATTGCCCCTTAAGGTAGTACTAACGATAGCTGCTGATATTGCCCCTGAGGACAGTACTAAACCTAGCTGTTGATATGGTCCATGAGATGGCCCGTGAGGACAGTACTATCGCTTGCTGTCGATATTGCCCCTAGCGACAGTACTAAAACTACTAGCTGTTGATATGGTCCCATAGGACAGTATTAACGCCAGTTGTTGATATTGCCCCTTAAGATAGTACTAACCCTAGCTTTTGATATGGCCCCTGAGGACAGTAATAAAGCTAGATGTTGATATGGCCCCTGAGGACAGTACTAATGACAACTGTTGATATTGGCCCTTAGGACAGTACTATCGCTAGCTGTTGATACTGCCCCTAGGAACGGTACTAAAACTAGCTGTTGATATGGCCCCAGAGGACAATACTAAACCTAGCTGTTTATATGGCCTCTGAGGACAGTACTAACGCCAACTGCTGATATTGCCCCTAAGGACGGTACAGACGCCAGCTGTTGATATTGACCGATAGGACAGTACTATTGCTAGCTGTTGATACTGCCGCTATGGACGGAACTAAAACTAGCTTTTGATATGGCCACAGAGGACAGTACTAACGCTAGCTGTTGATATTGCCCCTTAGGATAGTACTATCGCTAGATTTAGATAATATCCCTATGGATGTTTAAACGCTGGCTGTTGATATTCCCATGAGGTCAGTTCTTACGCCAGCTGTTGATATTGCCCATGAGGACAGTACTAATGCTAGCTGATGATATTGGCCCTGAGGACACTACTTACGCCATCTCTTGATATTGCCCATTAGGACAGTACTAACGACAGCTGTTGATATTGGCCCTGAGGACACTACTTACGCCAGCTGTTGATATTGCCCCTAAGTACAGTACTAACGTTGGCTGTTGATATGGCCCCTGATGACAGTGTTATCGCTGGCTGTTGATATGGCCCCTGAGGACTGTACTATCGCTAGCTGTTGATATTGCCCCTTAGGACAGTACTAAAACTAGCAGTTGATATGGCCCCAGAGGACAGTACTAACTCTAGCTGTTGATATGGCCCCTGATAGACATCTAGATATTTTGGAGTTAACTAGATAAACCGTTAAAAATATCTAGATAGTTATTAAGCTACCTAGTGACAAAAATAGAATACCACCATTCTGGTGATACTTAAATAACTCGTGTATTTATAAAGCACAAATACAATTATTCACTTGTGTACGTAATACGGGTGGTGAGTACATGCACCGCACTTGGACCACATGTGTCCCTAATATGTTTTTTCCAATGAATTAGACACGTGTCCTTAATTCGACCGAATTACATTACGCGGTCCGAGTATTAACTTGCATACCCATCTAACCCCGTCTCCAAGAAGTGAAAGCGGGGTTGGCTGGGGTATGAAATAAAACCTTAATTTTGGCTTTAAAAAGGTTTATATTGTAAAATTAAAACATTTAATTGTAAACAGGTTATCGCGTTATTTCAGTAAAACATGTTTTTAAACGTGTTTTATTGTCAAAAAAATCCGTTATAAAATCCTGCTAATATAAGCTTTCCCATCGCGTAATGGTATTAAGGCGGGACCCCGTAATGAGGGACACGTGTGCGTAATTCGGTCTGGCTCAAATACGGTTCCACAGACCACTTTGTATAGCACTATCGGTTAAGAATGTCTTCATTTCCTTATGTTGGTATCATTGGTATGTCTGATGCTTGGTGGTATTATATATGTCCTACTACAGTTATATGTTGCCTTTCACTTATAGAGATATAATTCATTAATTGTCAATTAGAAGCCATGTCTCATTACTTTCCCGATTACAGAAAAAGTAGTCTCTGGTTCAAGAATCAATAACATTGTGATTAAACATGAATGTTGTATTTAATTATTTATTTAGTTTTATTTATCTTTATGTATGTATATATGAAAGTATGTATGTGTAAAAGTATGTATGTGTGTGTGTATGTGTGTATGTGTATATGTGCGTATGTGTGTGTGTGTGTGTGTGTGCGCGTGTGTGCGTGCGTGCGTGCGTGCGTGAGTACGTGCGTAAGTGCGTTCGTGCGTAAGTGCGTGCGTAAGTGCGTTCATGCGTAAGTGCGTGCGTGCGTACTTCTATGTCTCAGCGTAGTTACGGGTCTGACGCAAGGTTATTTATTTGATCTTTGGAGATTGGAGCCCGATATTTATATTTAGATATCGGCGGTACATTTTCAATTGCTTTTGTTTTCTATACTTAATTTTCGATTCGGTGGTCCCACTACTCCGGTCGATAAAAGGCTATGGGTATTGTTTAACCACTCATAGGATATGTTGTCTGCTTTTTAATTGAGTCTTTCGGCTGTTACTTTTGATACGCAGGCTTCATAACCGCTGGAGCAACTAAATTCCATTTTGTTAATTTTGCTCTTTGGGGCATACAGTTGTTAGATACTGGGACGGTTAAACGTATATACTATTGTTTTATGAATATTAAGTTCTGCTATACCCGGCACTAGGATGAGTGAGCGGTAGCTAGCATATTTCACTACTGTCCATGAACAATCAAACTGAGACAGCAATATTGCATATGTATCGTGTTCTGTCGTTTCGAAAGGTCTACTCTCATACTCTTTTAAGTTACATAACGCAGCAGTCGCATACATGCGTCGACCATGACAATGCATTGTGTGATGGTATTATCACACATAATGTGTACAGGTCACATATTGCGTATTGAATTTGACGTATTATATGAATAATCATATTCACCTACTGTTTAAAAATAAATTTCTGTATACCGAATTTAGTTCAGTAAAAGGTATTAGTGCATAATTCCCTCCTGTACCAGACGATGCATATCAGTTTATAAAAGAAATAGGATGGCTCTGTAGTCAAATGTGAGTATACATACAGAGGAGAAGCCGTATAAGCGACAAAAGTTAAGATATTCAGTTATTTTCCGATTAAAAATATTTAGTGATAATGTCTAGGTGATGAGAGAGATGTATATATTGTCCTTTAAGTTTCCGCATAGCACTAGTTACTCATTTTAGTAAAGTATAAGTTATTTCTGCCTAATTGACTCCTATACCACCCGATGTATATGTGTATACAGGAGAAATACCATTTTCTGATTAGCATCGATATGAGTATATATGTCCATGGTTTTATGTACTAAATAATGCTTGATAAGAACTTTTTTTCTAATTGTACTACCCATTACCCATTAATCGTGGATATGTATGTGTATGCCCTTTTTGACGTGTGTGAAGTTAATTCGTATTTCCAACGAAGTTACTACTTCCTAATTAGAAGATACTAGCGCATTGGAATCAACTGCTATATAAGCCGATAAATATGAATATAAAAGAGAAATAATATATTCTATCATTTAACGAAAGAAAAACGTAATACATGTGACTTAGTTTGCTTTTCTCCTGCATGAATACACACAGTCGCCTACTGTTTAAAATAATTATACGTAACGGATGCTAGAGACAACTCTCACATCGCCTAGACAATATCACTTACTGTTTTTAAAAACAAAAGAGTCATTTAGCTTAGTTATAACCTCTTTCTTCTATAATATACCTGTCGGTTTATTTCGAAGAACGTGATTTCTTAAGTACATGTGAATTCACGAAATCAAACCACGTACACGTGCATTGGGAATCAACACGTAATATAAGCAAAATATTCATGCAGGGTATATGAGGATGGAGAGGGGCATACTCTGCCCCTCCTTTTCAGATTAGGGGGAGAGGTGCTGACCCAGTCAGTTCCTAATTTTTGATACTGCACGTACTCAAATCCAATTATCATGACAACGTCGTTTCCAAGGAAAGCTCAACGTGTATTTTGCGTCACTGAGTAATACATAATTTCATCAAGATCTATAATGAGCAAATACATCCTGTACATGGGACTGTTCAACGGCTTAAAATCTCCATCGAATGAGGGCACACGTTTCACAGTACGTTGCCCTAATAATTAACGGTCAACTAAAGCTCTCATTTACCAAAAAACATAAAGGTAGCGTAAACGAAAAGACAACTATGCATACACATACATACTGGTGAGAAACCGTTTAATATTAAATATCACAAATTATGAATATATTGTCCCTTTCGCGTATCAAGGAAGTGACCTAATTAGTTTAATTAACCGTTCAGGAGTTTACTGACGCTAGCTGTTGATATTGTCTTTAAGTACAGTACTGGATCAATGGAAACTAGTAGGTGATATTTTCGCAGAGTTTAGTATTAACCGTATCCGATTTTTTTTCTCACTGAGGACAGTACTGACACATGATTTAAAAGAATACAATTATTATATTAAAGCAGATCATTTAAAACAAACTGCCGCTTAATTGCCCTACTTTCTTCTGGCTTTATAAACTACCAGCAGGTTTATGTTTGCATACAAGCATTTTATTTTTTACTTAAATATTGTGACTTGCGGAATACTCTTGTTATATTCTTAGTGATATTATCCAAGCATGTTCACATGTACAGGTGATCAACACAAAAATTGAGCAAACTATTCGGGAAAGGTGGGTGAATGCGGGTGGGGGTGGGGGGGGAGGGTGGGGGGGGGGGGGGGAGGGCGGGGGGGGGAATACTCTGCCCATCACTCTCGGATTTCATGTGCGGCATACACACTGGTGAGAAACCGTTTAAGATTAAATATCACAGGTTAAATATCTGTTGATATTGTCCTAGAGCACAGTAATGAGCGATGGAAGCTAGCAGGTGATATTATTGCAGAGTTTAGTACTGACTGTATCCTTTTTTTGGCCCTGAGGACAGTATTGTCACATGATTTAAAACAATATAATTAGTATATTAAGGCTGATCATTATTATATTAAAGCTGATCATATAAAATAGCCTATTGCTTAATAGCATACCTTTCTTCTGGCTTTATAAGTTACCAGTAGGTTTTTATGCAAGCATTTGATCTCTTAAGTAAAGTGTGACTTGGTGAATATTATTGTTATATTCTTAGTTCTTATTATTGTTAACCCTTTTGTGTTTGTGATGTAGTTTGCATTTATTATTACTTTCGTTTTCTTGTTTGTCTGTTTGCGTGTTTTGGGGTTTACTGTGTTCTGTGAAAGCTGCAATTCCTATTCGATTTCTATACCTATTTCTATTATTCCAAGTATGTTCACGTGTATAGGTGATTCACACATTAAGTAAGCAAAATATTCGGGTGTGTTGTGGGAGGGTGGGGAAATATACTCTACCCACTATTCTCAGATTAGGGAATAGAGGCAGCATACTCGTACACACTGGTGAGAAACCGTTTAAAGATTAAATATCACAGGTTTTGAATATATCACTTTCGAAAGTAGTAAGATTATCTGTCGACATTGCCCCAGAGGACAGTATAAACGACATCTGTCAATAAGGTCCTTAGTGAGGTCCTTAGTGACGAAACAAACATTATCTGTCAATAAGGTCCCAATCGACAATGATGGCCAAATCTGTCAATAAGGTCCATATATACAATACTGACGCGATCTGTCAATAAGGTCTCTATCAACAATATTGACGCCATCTGTCGATAAGATACCCTATCAACAGTAATGACGCCACCTGTAAATATGGTCCGTACTGACGTCATCTGTCGATAACGTCCCTATTGAAAATACTGACACCATCTGTCAAAAATGTCCCTATAGACAGTGTGTACGTAATCTGTCAATACGGTCCTTATAGTCAATATAGGCACAATCCATCAATTGGGACCCTATATACAATAAGAACTCCATCTGTCAATAAGGTTTCTTTGGACAATACCAACATCATCTGTCACTAAGGTACCTGTATCCAATACACACTTCATTTGTCAACAATGTACCTATGTAAAATAATGACGCCATCTATCAATAAGTTTCCTTTCAACAATATTTACGCCATGCGTCAATATGATCTCTATAGACAACACAGACTATGTCTGTCAATAACGAACCTACAGACCATACTGACGCCATGTGTCAATCTGTCAATAAGGTCCATGTCGACAAAACATACGGCATGTGTCACTAATGTCCCTATAGACAATCCTGACGCCATCTGCCAATAAAGTCGCAATAGACAATATAGACGCCATCTGTCAATAAGGTCCATATAGACAATACATACGGTATCTGTTATTAATGCCCCTATCGACAATACAGACGCCATCTGTCACTAATGTCCCTATAGACAATACTGACGCCATCTGCCAATAAGGTCGCAATAGACAATACAGACGGAACTGTCAATAATGTCCCTATAGACAATACAGGCGACATCTGTCAATAAGACCCCTATAGACAATACAGGCAGCATCTGTCAATAAGGTCCCTATGTACAACAGAGACGGTATCTGTCAATAATTCCCCTATGGGCAATACAGACGGCATCTTTCAATAAGGTATTTATAGACAATACAGATGGCATCTGTCAATAAGGTTCCTATAGACAATACAGATGACATCAGTCAATAAGGTCCCTATGGACAATACAGACGGCATCTGTCAATAAGGTCCCTATAGAAAAAACTTACACAATCTGTCACTAAGGTCCCTATAAACAGTACAGACGGCATCTGTCAATAATGCCGCTACAGATAATACATACGGCATATTTCAATAAGCTCCCTATAGACAATACAGACGGCATCTGTCAATAAGGTCCATATAGACAATATAGGCGACATCTGTCAATAAGGTCCCTATAGACAATACATACGGCATCTGTCATTAATGCCCCTATCCGCAACACAGACGACATCTGTCAATAAGGGTCCCTATAGACAATACAGACGGCATATGTTAATAAGGTCCCTATAACAATACAGATGGCATCTGTCAATATGGTCCCTATAGACAATATAGGCGGCATCTGTCAATAAGGTCCCTACAGACAATACAGGCTTCATCTGTCAATAAGGTCCCTATTGACAACAAAGACGAGATCTGTCAATAAGGTCCCTATAGACAATACAGGCGGCATCTGTCAATAAGGGCCCTATTGACAACACAGAACGACATCTGTCAATAAGGTCCCTATAGACAATACAGACGGCATATGTTAATACGGTCCCTATAACAATACAGATGGCATCTGTCAATAAGGTCCCTATAGACAATATAGGCGGCATCTGTCAATAAGGTCCCTACAGACAATACAGGCTTCATCTGTCAATAAGGTCCCTATAGACAGTACATACAGCATCTGTCAATAAAGTTTCTATTGACAATACAGGACGTCATTTGTCAATAAGGTCCCTATAAACAATACACACGGCATCTATCAATAAGGTCCCTATAGACAATATAGACGGCATCTGTCTATAATGTCCCTACAGACAATACAGTCGGCATCTGTCAATAAGGTTCCTATAAACAGTACAAACGGCATATGTCGATAATGCACCTATAGACAATACAGACGCATTCTGTCAATAAGGTCCCTATAGACCATACAGACGGCATCTGACATTAAGGTTCCTATGGACAATACATACGGCATCTGTCAATAAGCTACCTATAGACAATACAGACGGCATCTGTCAATAAGGTCCCTATGGACAATACAGATGGCATCTGTCAATAAGGCCCCTATGGACAACACAGACGACATCTGTCAATAATGTCCCTATGGACGATACAAACGGCTTCTGTCAAAAACGTCCCTATAAACAATACAGACGGCATCTGTTAATAAGGTCCCTATAAACAGTACAGACGGCATATGTCAGTAATGCCGCTACAGATAATACATACAGCATCTTTCAAGAAGCTCCCTATAGACAATACAGACGGCATCTGTCAGTAAGTTTATACTGTTTATAGGGATCTTATTGACAGATGGCGGAAGTATTGTCTATAGGACCTTATTGACTTATGCCGTCTGTATTGTCTATAGGGACGTTATTGACAGATGCCGTCTGTATTGTTTATAAGGACCTTATTGACAGATGCTGTTTGTATTGTCTGTAGGGGCATTATTGACTATATTGTCTATAGGGACCTTATTGACAGAATACGTCAGTATGTATGTAGGTGCATTATCGACAGATGCCGTTTGTTTATAGGGACCTTATTGACAGATAGGGACCTTATTGACAGATATCGACTGTATTGTCTGTAGGGACCTTATTGACAGAAGCCTTCTGTATTGTCTATAGGGACCTTATTGACAGATGCCGTGTGTATTGTCCATAGGAACCTTATTGATGAATGGCGTAAGTATTGTCTATAGGGACCTTATTGACAGAATGCGTCAGTATTGTCTAAAGGTGCAATACTGACAGATGCCGTCTGTACTGTTTATATGGAACTTATTGACAGACGTC